>BQKZ01006647.1:0-10903 GCA_036244855.1 Temnopleurus reevesii | reverse complement strand
GGGTGAGCGACCCCCCACCACCATTGCATTTGCGTTTGCCGCTGTTGGCAGGGTGGCTTGTAGCTTATTGTTTCGTTTTGTTACATACATTCCCTAAAATAAGAAGTTGTTATAAAAAGGGCAAAATCCCATAGTCATAGTGAAGTATTGGAAAGGGGGCCCTTATATTTGCTTTTTTTTCCCTCTCCTATATTTTGAGCCAGCGCCAACACAAGGCCGAGAGTTAAACAGTCTCGATCGCTACTATTTGTTTGATCTTTGTAAATATGTCAGTTAATGTTGTTCATGAGCCCTAATTCTATCCTAAAATATTGAATTAATTACTTTATAAATGATTCTGTTAAGTCAATACAAAAGAATGTAGTATTTTTTTTTCCAAAATATTTCTTTTTGTAATACCAATATGTAGAAAACTTCAAGGTGGCAGAATTTACTGACGAACTTAACAATCTTCGTCAATGTATTTACCTTTATTTTCTTAAAAATTGTTGGTTTTACGTGCTGCATGTAAGTAATTACGGTAGTAGTGAAGGTCAGGAATGTTTATCAGTTGTTAAATTATCATAAGCAACTAAAAAAATCACTTAGGGCTAAGTTTTGAAATAAGTATCAGTCGCTGACGCAGCTAATGAGTGGCCATGATGGTTTCGAGTTGCGACTTGGGTATTCAGGGTTTCAGTTGGCTTGAGAGATTCACAGCCGCCCGAAGCTCGGCGGCGCGGCGACATGCAGTAAGGAGACGGTGCTCGGTTGGAACTGCGATGGAGCTGCAAATTGACTGTATACAGGTTTTAGGGCACAAGACATTATTAACATGGCATTTCATCATATGGTATTCAATTGAATTTAGGCCTAAAATTTGGGGCAATCTTGTGAAATAGTCCACCCTTCCATAGGCTTGCGTTCATTTAGTCAGCGATAGTGGATTCATTGAATCTTCATAGACTTTGTACACAAAACAGACGTGCGCGGGACTGAGAGGTGGCTTATTTCACGAGATGGCCTAATTTGGCTTGCGGGTAGATGTGGCCTTTGACTCTATGATATTAATAATAATATTAAGAGGCAAACCCGGTGAATAGCGAGCAGGTGCGTGTGATTTATCAATTTGTGTGCAATCCTATGGTCTGTATGGAAGCGTGCGGTAGTGCGTCGGCGATGATTTTTTCACCAGATTCGACCAGCAAACATTTGGTAAAATTTGCTTAGAAGTTTACACTTTTTAACACCAAAGTCGATTAAATTTTCAAACAATTTCATGAGATATTGAAGGAGGGGAAAGAAAATAACATTTAAACCATTATTCTGTTTATAAAATGTAATAAAAGTCGCTTTTGGACTTGTTTTGTGGATGGTTACCTGTGTGTATTTTGGACTTCTGCCGCCGATGTTTGCAACTTTTACATGTCGCGCGCTCGCAATCTGGTCGCTATTCTCCGGGTCTGCCTATTAAGAAACTACAACAATGTAGACAGTCTACAGTCCAGACAGATGAGATTGAAACAATGTCAATGAAAATCAAAGTAGGTGGCTAGGGCTAGAGCCTGAGAGTGAGAGCTAGGCCCTTCGTACTAGCTCTGTCTGAATTGAGCTGGGGCACACTTGTCTTTGTGAATTGAGGGAATTTGTTTGGCTGTGTGTGTGATCATGAGTCAAACAAAAGCAGTCTCATGACATGGACTCCTGTCTGGAGCATTTTTATTGTCTTTTTCATGTTTTTTGAGAAGTTTAACTTGAACGCTGAAGTGAATTTTGATTATTTGAAACGTTTTTTGGTTAAGCGTAAATGGGGTAAACTTCATCATTCATGAAGAAGAATTGGATTTTTAGTGATATTTGTTAAGGAAGAGAAATGGGAGAAGCCAACTTTGCAATGAATTAGCTAAAAATCTCAGGCATGCGCTCAATTTCAAATGGAATCTTCAGTGTGGATTATCAATTTCCTGTTTGAAGTTTAGGGCTCCCACGTATCCATGTCAAAATTAATAAATTTGGAGCTGCTCAAGTAAGTTCAAAGCAAATTTCTGCGAATGCAGTAAGTTTGGTAATTTACAAGTCTCGTATTAGTTCTAAATAATGAAATGTCACAATTGATTAACATTTGGCAATGAGACACTTAAAATGCCAGACAAAGTAAGCCAACAAAAAGGAAAACAGATGTATTTTCTACTGGAAAATAGATATTTACATTATTTCACTATTTTGTGGCTCTTTATTTGATGAGTGTGTCAATTCCAAAATGTTAATCAATTTCAACATTGTGATGGGAGACGTATAATTTGCAAAACTTGAAGGCATTCGAGAAATATGTTCTGAAATTTCTTTTGCAACACCAAAATTTTTGAAATTTCAAGTGGGAGCTTCCATATTTGAACAGGTAGAAATTCTGCTGAATGATCTCTGATCAAAACATTGTTTCAGATGGTTTATAATCACTTCAACATTTCAAAAAGTGAATGTAGAAAAGTGCTCCAGTCTGCACTTTTTTCGACCCATCATCACTCTTTGGAATGTTTTTTTTCACTTTGAAGTGCCACATATGGGTTGAACGGCCCTTGGTACCCTGTCTCTTTGACTGAACCTTTGGAATGATCGAGAGTTACCTATAGAAATCTACATATCCTCTGAGGCAATTTCAATAAAAAAAATTTTTCCTAATTTGTATGATATAATTTTAAGTTTAGTTTGAGGAGAAATATTTCAGGAAAATATTTATGCATTGGTCATGCCAACCTACATGTAGTCTGCATCATGCTAATTAATAAAGGTATTGTTCATTTTTAATGTGCTTTGCTGGTACTGCTGATTTGTTTTACTTTGCTATTGCCCCTCATTAGTTGGATGTACTTACATGTATCTAGTTTAAGAACAAGCATGCTCACTTGAATACAAGCCATTTTTGGCTTTATCACAATGCATTCTAGTTTATATCTAATTTAGAAGTGAGTTTGGTGTTGATAAAGAATCACTTCTGTACTAGAAAGATTAATTAGCGTGCATTGTGATCAAGACAACTATTAGGGTACCTATTGCGTAGGGCTGGTTACACATGAAATTGTACATGTATATGTTGGAATGTGTGCCTTTTGATTGTTGGATTTCCAATGCATTTATAATTTGGTAGGGGTTCTCTCTTTTCAATATTCCCTCTGCATGCCGTTAACATAAATAATGTATCTGCTTGTTCAGTGAAATGAAGCCTTTTCCTGAATTTCATAAACTGCTTGAAAAGTAAGTGGGATCCAGAGAAGTATCCCATTCATTTTCCATGCAGTAAGTGAATTGTAAGAAAATATTTTATTTCACTGAACATGCATGTTCATTGCCGTATGTCAATGGCCCGCAGAGGAAAATTGCAAAGGAACCTCTACCACAGGTTTGTCCCAGAAAAATCACTTTAGAATTAGATAAATTACATGTAGGGCAATTCAGACAATCATGGAGCCACGTTTTGGATTCTTAGAAGTAAACTCATGTAGCATGGTCCATTTTACTATTCCACAAGTGAAGTTTTCTCAAAAACCACATTTCCAGACAGGTCTGTTTGATCAAAATTCATATGAAGAATAACTCCACCTGTTTGAAGTTATATATCTTAGAGGGTATTCCTCATAATCAACTGCAAATCAATTGCAACTTTGAAAAGTGTAATGTGCATTGTAATTTGTGTATGGTATGCGCATTCACCAAGACGCCGATGAAACAATGGTTTTGATTGGTATGTTCTGATGAACTGCAACTTGCGAACAATTGCAACTTTTGAGCAACATCCTCTTAGGTTTTGTTTATTTGATTTTTGTGGAAGTGTTTGTAACCAAGCTCCTATATTTCTACCCTTACAAACTCACAACTAGTACAGTGTAAACAAGGGGCAATTTTATTTATTTTCATGAGGATTCTTATGTGTCTTGCTTGCTGCTTTGTAAGTTGGTACATTTGAAGTCTCTGCACTTTTAGCTTTAAAAAATCATGGATTTTTAGTCTCTTCAATTTTGATGTGATGTTGGTACAACTACAGTGGAAACTCAGTATAACGAGGTGCTTAGGACCATCACATATACCTTGTTATAGCAGTAATCTCGTTATATCAGGGTTAAAAAACAATTTATAAAGAGCTGGGAGCAGATTTGTTACCTATTTATATCTGATATTTAGTTATATTAAAGATCTCTTTATAACAAGTTTCCACTGTATTCTAAAGAGTGTAAAATGCATGAAAAATTCGGCAAAATATGACAAGAAACAATGTCAATTCCGATGAAATATACATCCTTGTCATTTTGCTTTCCCAAATTTTTGGTTCCTATCTGTGCATCCCATTCACTTTACACACTGTTAGTGAATTTAGGAAAACAGTTTCATTTTATTGAATGGAGAGTTGCTTTGCGTATACATGTCAATGTCACACTGAGAAGGGTACCCCTTCCATTTTGGAGGGGTTATCTTTTACAGAATATCTCTTCTGTGTGCTATCGACATATGCAATGTAACTTGCGTTCTAAATGAAATGTAGCTATTTTCTTAAAAATACTAACCTTGTGTAAAGTGATTGGGTGCAGAGATGGGAACCAAAAGTATAGTATTGCAAAAAGGAGAGGGGTGCACATTTCATCAAATTGACATTGTTCCTGGTTATATGTTGCTGAGTTGTTTTTTTTTTACTACCTAGTGTTTAGAATATTTTTGGGAAACCAGATTAAAATTGAATAGCATATTTATGATTTTTTTCTTTTTAAAAGCTAAGCGTTTTGATGCGAAGAACTTAGACCCCCAATCATACATATTGCACACATGGCTAATGCACATTTTTACACAACAGCATTAGGAATGGCATCTATGAAGTTCTATAACACTCAAAATGGCCAGTTGCTTATATAGTAGTTTTGACTTAANAAACCAGATTAAAATTGAATAGCATATTTATGATTTTTTTTCTTTTTAAAAGCTAAGCGTTTTGATGCGAAGAACTTAGACCCCCAATCATACATATTGCACACATGGCTAATGCACATTTTTACACAACAGCATTAGGAATGGCATCTATGAAGTTCTATAACACTCAAAATGGCCAGTTGCTTATATAGTAGTTTTGACTTAAGGGGCTGTGTTGGGGGTTTAAATTAGACTGAGGTTTTTATGGCAAGAAGTTTCAGAAATGAAAATATTTTTGTTGCATCAGAGACTGACATATTATTGAAATGTTTAGATACAAGAATAGTCCTTTTATAGTGCCTCTTGGTACCAGCCTTGTGAACTGTGGAACATGTGTGGTGGTACCTTCATGTGTTCTTACTCAGACACACCACCACCTATTCATTGAGTATGTGATTTTAAATTACTACACAAGTAATAAAAATCCTGAATCAAGGAATACCCAGATTTATGAGCATTGGCTGTGAGAATTCAGCCTGAAGTATGTATAGTGTACGTCATAGTGGACAATGAATAAATATGATCATACTTTGTACTACATGTATTACCTTTTTTAAAAGAAAATAGGATATTATGTTTATCATTTGATTTAAAAAAAAATAAAATAAAATATATGCCTACTATTATGCCTTGGCCCACTGAAGGTGGTTGCCAGAGCCAACTGATTGGCTGGAAAATAATTATACTGTGGGAATTTTATTTGTTTATGGCTGATACAGGAAATATTCATCCTTTTTGTATTAGTTATCATACACTGATGAAAAATATACAAAAGTATTCAAAATTATCGCATAAATATAGTACGAAGATCTTGCATTTCATTTAAAAATAATTATCTCTAAATTTCAAGATCTAAGGACAGTGTGCCATGTCCCGTATAAGCAGATCTTGAAGGACCAAACATCTTTCTCCATTTAATTATATTTATTATTTTGTTTGTTATTAGTGGGGCAACATTTATGAGTCAGTCATATGGGCTGTCAGCTGATACAATCTCATCAAATAATAGATTAAAGAGATTAATTTTTTTGTTTGTTCAAAATGTAGTTTGTGATATTTGATTGTTAATTATTCATATTTCTTTTTGTTTGTTTTTTAGGTCTTGGTGGAGCTGAATGATCTGGAAGGACTTATATGTTTTGTATTGTGTTTGTCCTTGTACTTGTTGATCTGTTTTCTGTCAGACAATCGGCATAAGCCCAGGTGATTGATCTTGACATTGTATCGTTTTATGTTAAAGCAAATTACTAACATCTTCTCTTGTCCTGTGTCTATTTTATGTTTGTAAGTGCTTGTTTTATGTTTGTAACTTTCTATCAATATTTTTCCTGTCTATCAATCGGCATTAATCCTCTGATTTTATCTACATCAGAAGGATGCCCAGGTGATTGCTCTAGACAAAAAGCAAACTGTTTCATGTTAAGAATCTGTGTTGAAGCAAACTAACCTGGCTTGTACCATTGTACTTGCCTGAAGAACTTGAAACTTGAAACTTGAAACTGCTCAGAATATTGATTTGATCTTGCAATCAGCTCAGACTATATCAACTCAGAATTTATTGATTTGAACTTTTACAACAGTCCACTCAAACTATATTGAGTTTAACCTATATATCAACTTAAATCATATTGACTGGATCTTATATATCAGCCCTTACGCATTGTTTGAACTGTCAATCAGTAAAGACAATAATGTTTTGAATTGTCATAACCCTTATTAAAGACTTATTGTTTTAAGTCTTTTTATCAGCTTAGACTACATAGAATTGTACAATTGATTTGAATAAACATATCAGCTAAAATTATGTAGGGTTGAATTTGCATATAATCTTTAAATTATATTGCTTTGAAAGTATATATCTGCCCAGTCCCATTATTTTGAACTTACAATCAGTACAACAATATTGATTTGATCCATTCTATCACCTACATGTATTAAAGACTATATTGTTTTGAACCTATATATTAGTCTAGTCCCACTTTTTTTAATTTACATTACACTAACATTGATGGTTTGAACCTTTATATCAGCTATTAAAAACTAAATTGTTTTGAAGCTGGTTATGACCTAAGACTCAAAAATTTGACAGATTGATTGAACATGCAAGACAGCTCAGATTATAAGATTTGAACCTGTATATCAGTCCAGTCCCATTAAGTATACATTGAATTATCTTAACTTTTTATTCAAGCAAATATCATATGTTTATAAGCATTTGATATACATCGTATATTTGAATACTCTTTGTTTAAGTAGAATTAGTGTTGCTTGTTATTAATCGAACTTTAATCATGGATTTTGTTCCATCTGTATGCAGAGAGTTATTTCTTGAGTTGGAAATATTATGCGTACTTACTGAAGCTAGGGAATCTGAAAGAATAATGCAGGAAGAAGACAGCATTAATGATAGAGAATGTGATATTTGCAGGTTTGATAACTCTGGATTTAGTCACAGGCAGTGTGAAAATTGTGCAACATTATACCATGATTCTCACATAGAGAGTGATGAATGTAAAGCTGATACTGAGAAGTTGAATATTGTTTGGGTTTGCCTTTGTGGTTATGTGAATTACAGTTTTAGTGTTAATGATAATTTTGGTATTTCTGCAGATGATGGTTATTACAGCTGTTTGGAAGATGAATGTGATGGTTCTGACAATAAATGTGAACATACTAGTGGAAAGCCGGGTCCACTGAATCATCTCAAACGAATGTCTGGTGGTTGCACCAAAAAAACAAAGAAAGCCAAGAAGAAAGGTAAACAACAAATGAAAAGGGTCAGAATGTCTAGAGTTTGTAAAGATTCATGTAGTCTCAAGAAGAATGATACATCAAATAGAGAAGAAGGTAATTGTAAAAGTACAGTTTCTGATCAAGAAATTCAACCTTGTGAAAACGGAAACAAGGACATTTATAGCAATGACAATATTGATTGGATGACAGTTACTTGCAGGAAAACTAAAAAAACGTTCCGTAAAAACCTGCCAACATCTGATTGCAACACCAACTTGACTGAAAGTCCAAAAATCAACCGAAAGAGAAAGATGGGATCAATTGACGTGTCTGAAGATGGTACAGTATTTTTAAGGAAGAGTAATGCAAGGAAAATACAGAAAAGTGTATTAATCACTGAGAACCTGACAAATTCGAAAAATGCTAAATCGAAAAGGAGCAAAACCAAAAGTGAATCTGTTGACCATGGAAATGATGAAAATCCAAACAGTGATACCAAATGTGACAGATTTAGTCTCAGACTCATTGCATGTGGACATGTACATCAAAGTGAAGACAAAATAGCATTAACCAAAGTGAGCAACAGCAGCTTGATGTCCATAATATATTCCAAAATAAAAAAATCCAATTGTTGGACTGGCAATGACCTAGATAACATCATAACAAAGGCTGATGAACTTGACAATCGTGACACTGATATTTCAATTGTTTCAGATCTTACCTCCAGTGTTGAAACTTATGGGCATTCATACAAAGTGCATTATAGTGATCCAGTTTATGGACATGTAGTTAAAAAAGAGGGTGAAAGGAATGACAAATCTGTGCCTCTTGCTGACGCTTTAAAAGATACCCTAGATGAAAGTGATACAATTTGTATTGAATTTGGAAGTGCCACACTGTCAATCATTTCTGGTTGCAATGGGTATTATATATATGACCCGTCTTCTCGTAGTCAGTCAGGACTTGAAATTGCAGGTGGAACAAGTATTCTGATGCATTCAAGTTCTATAGATGGCATTTACAAATATATTATTCAACTTGCATTATCTATGAACTTTGATTGCTCTGGGGTCTTCAGATTATTTGGTCTACATGTCTCAGAATCACATCCCTCGCTACCACAACAGAACAAACCAAATGTTGATCAGGATATTGGAAATGCTGTCTCTGAAGTTGAATGTCTAGAAAGTCTTGATAATGACAATCCTCCCACATCTGTATCTGAAGAAGATAGCATAAAAAATGCAATCTCAGGTGGACAACCATATATTTCTAGAATTTCTTCCACATGTGTGAATGTAGAGCAAAGAATTGAAACTGAAAGTAATGGAAGCTTTGAATATAACAATGGGAAAGGCTTATGTAATGATAATCTTCATGAACGTGATAACAAAGGCATTGAGAACAGAGGCTTTGTGACTGACGGTCTAGGAAGTGTACAAGGCAGAAATAATACTATGAGTTCTAAATCAGGTCTGATACACAATGTATCATGCATGCCTTCTACATCTACAAATAAAAACAAAATTGATGGTATATCAAACAGCAAAATGAAAGTCAATAGTTCTGTTACTTGTATTACATCTGGAAGTTTTCATCAAGGTTGCTACATATTTGGTGCGAATAGTGGAAAGCAGTGCGTTGCCAATTGTTTATCAGCTGTTATGTTCAGTAGACTAAAGAATGTTCAAGATTGGTGTGGTAAAGATTTGGATAATATATTGGTGAATGGAAACGAGTTGTATGGCCTTATTCGACAGAAAGAAAAGGAAAGTGAAGACTTTTTATTGATTTCAAATCTTCCTAATGAACTCGTAGGTTTTGGTGTCCTGTTTAATATGAACTTTAAAGAACCTGTAGAAGGTTATATAGTTGGTAAAGAACTACCTGATTTCAAAATGATTACATTGAAAAGAGCTCTTGCCCAAGAACTTGAACGAAATGATGCCTCTTTTATAACATTTCATGGAAATACATTTATTGTCATATCAACTATTGATGGATATTGTATTTTTGATTCACACTCTAGATCACAGACTGGTGTTCAAGTACAAGATGGAAAGAGTATTGCTCTTTATACAGCGTCATGGCAAGGTGTGTATAAGCATATCACAAGATTAGCTATGTCTATGAATATTGGTCTTCATAACCTAGAATATGAATTGACAGGTTTAGATCTGGAATGCATTGCGAAAGAATCCCAAACTCTAAGAAGATCACAGCCATTGTTTATTAACAGTGGATTAGAAAAAGAAAAGCAAAGTCTTGGTATTGAGACCTCAAGTATTGATAATGGAAGTGGAGTATGTCAGAAAGGTCAACCAAGTAACACTTCCAGTGAAGTAGTTGTTGAAAAATACATTTGTAAAGAACAACAGATATCAGGAAATCAAGATACATGTGCAGAAGTATGTGAAGATCTAAATAAACAAAGTTTTCGTGATACTGTTTTAAACAAAGAATTACCAGCAAATGATAACGAAAAGGAAAAAAAATGTCTTGCCCATGATAAATCTCATATAGATATCGAAACTAAATCTTTTACAGCTAATGACATCGGAATGTTGCCAAAGAAGAATCTAAAGAATTCTAAACGAAAAAATACCATTACTCTTGGAGATAATCAGTGTAAGGAATTTTGGAAAGAACCGAATGAGCCATGTACTTTTGACATGGTATACAATGGACGAGTATTGCCATTGAAAACCATTAAATTAGAAGTGCATAAGGCATCAATTTCCAACATTGTGTCTCAAAATAAATATGAAGAAATGTTTAGAGAAATAAAGAACACAAATGTAACAGAGAAGAAAAATGCCAACAAGAAAGATGAAGTGATTAGACACAAAGATAAGGAAACAAGCTTGGAGGCAACAAACATATCACCTGAGGAATGTGACGATGTAGTTGTTTTAAATGTTGAGGAAAGAAAATTGTGCTTCCAACCCATTATGGATAAGAACAGAGCTAAATTGTGCAGAAAATTATGTATACCATGTCGTTTTTCCAGCACAACCTCTATTCCAGATTTTGAAAAGCAACATCTTGAAAACCCACTTGAACTAAAGAAAATAATTGGCGATGGCAACTGCTTTTACCGTAGTATCTCTTACGCGATTTCGAAATGCGAAGATTATCATTTGGTCATACGGAAAGCAGTAGTAAATTTTCTTATTTCTAACTCTGAAGATTTTGTCACTTATTTAAGAAGAGGATTTCATTCAGTTTCATTATATGC
>BQKZ01006646.1:14052-33099 GCA_036244855.1 Temnopleurus reevesii | reverse complement strand
GGGGGGGTGCTAGGTAAAGCTACCTTGGCTTAAACTGGAAGACATTAGCCCTATCATGTCATATCATGTGCTTCTTATTGGCTCCTCACATCAGCCAATCATCTGTAGACATATTCGTTTCTATTTTCTTGTTTCGTATTTGTTTTAGCGTCATCATTGGCGCAAAATTAGGTCGGGTCAAGGGATATGACGTGATGAGTAATTAAGCGAACCTATACCATGTCAAAATGGAGAGATCGAAAATTTCCCCAATTATCAGAATTATTACATATACCTTTAACGACTATGTTTTTATTGAAAAAAAAAATACTGAAATAGTCAATTATTGTATAACATGATATAAACTATTTCCGTAAAACGAAGTCGAACGCTTATTCAATGCTCCTTTGTGATTCTATTCAAATCGGAACCGGCTTGTGATTGTTTTGTCCGCACAGTTCAATACACGGCGCATGGCTCTATTGTCTATGACGGACTATTTTGCGGAAATAGTTTGTATCGTGTTGTATGAAAATTACGGGACAAACAGATTACAACATAATAACATATTTTCATAATGTACACCCAAAAATATCAAAAGTCCAACCTCTTATTTTGGTACGTGCAGACCCGCCCCTGCCAAAATAGAAAAAAACACACACACAAAAACAGACCTCACTGAGCCCCCTTCCCGCCAAATAAGCATATAATGGAATGCCAATGATTGAGCTCCATGAAACTCTCTTGATGAAAACTTATCTCGGCCAGCGGGGGTATTTGTGTGTGTGTTTGTGAATGTGTGTGTGTATGTGTGGGTGTGTGTGGGTGTGGGTGAGTGGGTGGGTGTGTGTGTGTGCCCATAAATATGTACTATAATTGGCGCAATGAAACACTTCATTAAGTCAATATAAAGAGTTAAAAATCATGATAGAAATATAGGGTAGGTTAACTATTTTGATTTTGTTGTTCTTCAGAGCGTGACCTGTTACGGTATAAGACATGCTTCAGTGGTCTGCCACTCAGTATATCAGCTTTTTAATGATCAGGGGCCTTTACTCTTCCCATTGTACTTTGCATTTATCATGAGATGATGGCATGGTTTTACCATGATTTACTGGACCGTCCGGCAAATCGAGGTAAAAGTTCAATGTCAGGGCTGTATCCATGGGGGTGGTTTTGAGGGGGTGGGTTGTATAGGGTACATGGGTGCGGACACGTCACCCACTTGCTTGCAGGTGTCCACTTTAATAAGTCTGTCTGCAAAAAATAATATGAATAGAAATACCTGCGTTGGGATGTGACAGGGCAGACAAGTAATCGGAAGCCCTTTGTCCCAATTTGCACCCCCACAAATTTTCTTATTGCCGGCCTAAATGAATCTTGCGTCCACTTCATAGCCACAAACACATCTCCATGTCCTTCCAATATCAGACGAAAGAATCCCAGAATTTATGGTTATTTTTTCCAATCCAAATGATACTTAAAAATAAAGACATTTTTAAATCTTAAAAAGTTTTATGGATAATATATTTGAATCGTTTCTTCCTTTTTTGCGAATGCGATTTTTTTGAAAAAAAATATTAATGTAGGCCCTACATGCTCATGTTTTTTTGTAAAAGGTTTTTAAGTAAATATCATAAATAATAGTTTTTTTATCTTTGTATCCTTTACGTATACTGTAATTGTTTTGTTTTGAATTTGCCACATAAATAATGATAATAATCATGTTGAAAATAGAGGATAACATAAATTCAATTGTATAGATTGTAAAAAGAGACTTACGAATTGAAAAAAAACCCTCTGACTTGATAAAATGAATATGACTAATATGACTTAGAAATCACTTGTATGATATGACAATAGTAGCCTATTGATTGTGAAACACTTATAAATGGAAACTGGGTTATCAAAATACAAACATGGAATACATTTTGTAATTGGAACACGAAGCGATGTCAAATAAACGAACCTTTTGAAACACCTGGGGCCGATTGCTCAAAATGGTTTTTAGCTATCAAAATTCTTCTTGCTAAGACGTCTTGATTTCTTGTGCCACCCTCGTACCATAGACATTTGCGTTGATACGACTATGTTATCTACTGTATCCTGCTGTTTTATAATATATTCAAATTTGAATTTTCTTTTGTAATTGAAATGCAATTCCGGTCTTAATTTCAAGTCAATTTTTTTATTCTTGTAAGAATATCAACGCTTTTGCAGTTTCTATTCTCTTAAACCCAACCAGCATATTATAAACCCAGGTACATTATATTTTAGTAACCAAACCCCAGTTCCATTTAAATATGTATTTCTTGCTTCAAATTCTAATGTCATTTGTTATTTCCTTTTTCCTCAAATTCTTCTTTCTTTTCTCCTACTTCTTCTACTTTTCCTTTCTTCGTATTTTCTGTCTTTTCTCCCTTTCCCCTACTTCTCATCATCCTCATTTTCTCCCTCATCCTAGATCTAAATACTTATTCTTCTCCTCTCAATTACTCCTTTCTATATCTCTTTTCTTTTTACTTTTGGGACTACCCTCTTTTTAATGTACATATTACTTTTCATTTCCAGTAATTTTAGCGTAAAATTCGCATCTATGTAAGATTTTGATTTGATTATTTTATGTATTGCTTGTAAACAAAATGTTATTAGTCCTCGGACTTTTATTTTGTACTTTGATGATTATGATTTTAATAAACCTGAATTGAATTGATAAGAGGATGGCACAAGAAGTTAAGACACCTTAGCATGAAGAGGATAGCTAACACTATTTCGAGCAATCGGCCCCAGCTTCCCTGGATCACCTCGTCATTCATAAATGTTCCAATACGGAAATGGATTCAATTAAATTCAATTTAAATACAGTCGAAATAATATTTAATTTTGGTATAAGGCAAGAATAATTTCACTTTACTACCCCCAAACAATTTTTCAATCGATATTTACGCAGTACCTGCTGCTATTATACGAATCACCACAGCCATCTACTTCCCTGTGGTCTGGTAGTAAGACACCTGTTTAGTCATTAGGAGATCGTGGGTTCGATTCCTATCCGAGTATGCATGTGATTTTTTTTCTCACATGTTTGGATAAGGCAAGAATTCTTTCATATATTGTCTACCAAACACAAAAATATTTTAATCAATCACATTAGTTATAAATGTACTCAAACTTGTAATCAGTGATTACCCATACAGATCGCTATTAATTTCGGTCTGAGAATAGAAAGAAAGAATAGCGATAATATGTAATTGTCTCATAAATTTGAAGCTTAAAGTGGCCTTTAACGTTTTTCCTTTACGTTTGCGATGAACAAAAGCAGCAGCTAGTTGGTATAATGAAAATGACGCGTCCTAGTTTTATTCCGTCAATCACGTCAGTTTTACACGGGAATAAATTGGTTACCATGGCAACGAGGACTCAATCATTAGTACACCTCACATGTCTGAACACTTTGGGTCAAAACTCTGAAACTTAGGCGACTAAAATGAAATATGATCTCTGAAAATAATTGATTCGGAGAAATGCGGAAAAAATATGATCCTTTAGGAAGCTTTGGTCTGTCTGCATCAGACGCAAAGAAGAGATTTGTAAGATAAGAAGGTCACAAGTTACTAGGTCGCTATCGAGCACAGTGTGAAGGTTCACTGCAAAAGCCAAAGTGTTATATTTAACACCTTCTCATAATGTGCAACGGAAGTTAATGTTAAGGCCAACTCACACCATTACATTTTTAGCCTGCGTCGGCCCAGCGTGAAAAGAAAAAACGTCCCCCGGCCGAGTGCGCAGTATACGCTGGTCAGACGGTAGACTGATGCTCGGCTTGGGCTCACGGAGCTTACGCCGAACGTCAGTCCACCGTATGACGTGCGCCCGGGGAGCGTTTTTATTAAAAAAAAAACACAAAAAAACCTGGCATAAACGCAGGCTAAAAATGCAAAGGTGTGAATCGGCCTTTAGTACGACATCGAAGCTAGATTAAATCCATTCCAATGATGTTGGTTAAAATGTAAATATATTATGATGCTAAAACAATACATGTATTTCGTTAGGTGTTAGATTTCAATCGCTCATAGCTTCTGTTGTTCTAACACTTTCTGATGCTATTTCATGGAAACTATGTTGGCGTTTAGGAAATACCCTGAAATTTGAAGCTTTATTATTTCGAGATCAAGATCTGCTTAATTTCACCATGTACTGATCTATTTCGGGGAAAATGCAATTGCAACAACTTAAAAGAGAACATATATAGCTATGTTTTGATGAAGGCTATATGAAAATCGTGTTAAAATGACGTGTATTACGCTCAGAATAAAGCCAATTATAATTGACCTAATCGGTGCGATCTCTTGAAAATATGTGACCACATTTATGATTTTATGACAGCTTTCGCATGGCAGTAGTATATTACTAACAATTCTCTCCAGCAGCATTTATTTTGAACGGAAGATTTGATTTAACCTCGAATTTGCCTTAAAATCTCTGTCATACCCATGTCTGACCTGGGAACGATCATCCCTCAACAACCAACACAACTTCTATACCACATTCGTGCCCGACGTTCCCCGGCCTACATCACGATGAATTGCGATCGACATAAAATATGTCTCATGGTTAGCAGAATGGAAAAAGACCTGGGACAAACATGACAAAGAAAACTACTTCATTCAAGCATTCACGTAGCTTCATGATCACAAAACAAGGCCCAGGTGAGACTCTTGATCAACATTTTTCCACAGAATAAGAGGATGGGATTTTCTGTTATGTCCACGTAGCTATTAGGGACCTTTAGCACGTACAAGACGGTATGGCTGATCACAACGTTAGCTCTAAGGTCCGTTCCAGAAGGGTGCACCAACACAACACTACTTCTTGAATGGATTTTAGAGCTAACGTTGTGATCGGCACTTTCGTCTTGTACATGCTAATGGTCCCTATTATCATTGTTGAACGGAGACTATTTTTTCATCCCAGGCCTTTGTTCCTTCTGCTCAAAGTTCAATAACATTTGGCTATATTTTGAGCACTTTCCACACAACTAGTGATCAAAATCTGACCAGCATGTGATGGGTTGCTTCAGTTTGCCACAAAATTATAATGCAGTATAAACAAAATTTGAAATTAAATTATGATATAATAATAT
This sequence comes from Temnopleurus reevesii, assembly GCA_036244855.1. Lineage (NCBI taxonomy): Eukaryota > Metazoa > Echinodermata > Echinoidea > Temnopleuroida > Temnopleuridae > Temnopleurus > Temnopleurus reevesii. The sequence continues at coordinate 27,977 of BQKZ01006646.1, read as the reverse complement.
TTCTTATTTACCCAGGGAACCACTTTCAGCTCTGAGTTTTTCTTCCAGCGGGCCCTGATAACACAAAGTCATTGTTATCTTACATGCCGAGCGCCTGAAAAGTAGGCAGTTGGTCCCATTAAATAAAAAAAACTCGGCTGGGGATTGAACCCACGATCTCCCGTTCATGGGGCAGACACTCAACCACTGAACCACAGACGTTGGTAGTTTGGTGCAATGCTCAATGAATAAAATTCTTTTCCAACCTGGATATTTGTCATTTGGATGTAACCTGGCCCTAGTTTTGAATCGAGCAGGATTGCTCTTTCTAAGATGGGATTGCGTCTTGCTCCTTTGGCGCTCTTTCTTCGCTAATGGGAACGAGGGCAAAGTCGTGGTCAGACAATCACATTTTTGTTCAGCATTTCCTCGAAAACTCATGGTACCATTGGACTTAGGTCCTGTCAACGGTTTGGTCAGTTTGGGGTCAATTTTGTCTAAATGAAGCGGATCTAGGGCAGTCCTAAAATCCAGCCAGATTTTAGCTTCTGGCGGTCAAGCTGTCACGATGTGGAGTGTCATGTCATCCGGTCTCTATGGTGTCCCTATGGTGGTAAGTCAACGCAGCAACCATGGCAACAGGCCATGTAGGTGAAGTTTAAAATAGGTCTTGAAATTTGCGATTTAGAACGTTAATTCTGCATGCGCCCTAGCTCATGATTATCACACCCCCCCTAAAAAAACCCACAAAACATTCAAGACAGGGACTTGGGAGGACGTAATTTACAAAGTTGAGAAAGACTCAAAAGTTAAATGTGCCCTTCAAAGAGAAGTTCTGTCCTAAAGAAAAATAACTTGCTTTTAAGATGAACGGATAATGAAAACATTCTCAAATTATCTGATTAAAACAGACATAACTGTAAACACTATGCCAAATTGCATTATTTCGGATGCATTATTTAATTTTTTTGTGCATGAAAATAATACTGATGATCATAATGATGGTGATGATAGTAATAATCATAATGTCAATAATGATAATAATGATAACTATTATAATGATGATAACAACAGCAACGACAATAATGACAATGATAACAATACTAATACTAACAGAAGCTATGATAGTAATACAAGACACACATAAACTTTTTCCTCCACTTCTTCTTGGAATATTATGAAGTAAATATAGATTTGACAGTAAATTGATGACGTCAAAATGGTTCTCTTTCCCCCAAACCCTTCCTGATATTGGTCTCCTGTGGTTTTCGTGTGCATGCCGAGCCGTGCAAAATCCCATGATTCAGGGGGAGTCCATATATCATCAATTAAGTGAGAATAATACAGGAATCGACCTCTGTGAACTTATATGCGTATATATTCTATTCATGGAAAATTGAAAGATTTACATCATACATCATGACTTGTGATTTGTTTTTAAGACTAAAAACAAAATCAATTTCACTGAAATCGCATCTAATTTTAGTACAAATAATGGTACGATATTTGCTTAATTGTACACACTTGTCCATATTTGTCTTTCGAAGAAAATATGGTCGATGGGGGAATCCCTCCCTGGAATTTTCATGTTGTCGCCGAATCAAGCAAATCGGATTTAATCGACTATAATTACATACCAAAATCAAAAGAGCAAACTGTGACAATTTGAGCAAAGTCGGACAATCCGCTCAACAGTTATGATTTGTCACATTCTCAATGATGTCAAGATCCCTGCTGTTGATGGCGATCCGTGCGGTCGGCAACTTTGGCAGAATTTTTCAAGTACTTGCGAAACTCGCGAATCACTTGGTCCGTATTTTTTTAATGGATTCATGCAAAAGTTAGAATAATGGCTCGACATGATTCTTCTCAGAATTAATGCAGATACTATAAAGTTATGCAAAACTCAAGCGAACTAAGACATTTTGTTGACTCTTCTGAAAAGAGGAAAAAATGTGAAATTTTTGTATACAGAGTGAATGAGGAGTTGTCCGACATGACGTCACAGATTCCGCCAATATTGTCGATCGATCACACGGATTCTCATCAGCAGCAGGGATAGTGATATCACTGATAATTTAAAAATCCATAACTTATGAATGGATTGTCCAATTGTGCTTAAATTTTCGCACAATTTTTTTTCATTTGATTTTTCTTCATTCAATGAAAAAACAACTCAAGAGGTTAGTATTTTCCCTTAACTTTTTGGACAGCATTTATTGTTTCTCTTTTCGAACTGGAATACGCCTTTAATCCCAACTTTCATTCATAAAATTCTGACGTGGGTTGAAATTAAAGGTCAAGGGTGTTTGACATGTGCGCGTGGACGGCCAAAGTAGGTCACTCAATATGAGCTACGGTCTCAAGCAGAGAAAGAGTAAGATGATTTAGTTGGAGGCCGGAGAAAAACCATCGCCAGTGGATGAAAGGGAACCATACACAGATACAATTACAAGATCCTCTTGAACGTTGGGCAACTTTGGGCAATTGTTGGTTAAAGATATCACAAAAATTATTTGGAATATGATCAATGCCCCCAAGAAGCTTTCTTTTTTTTTATCAACCGAAACAAATTGAAATATAAATCTACATGAACACAATTTTACAATCTGGTTGGATATATCTTATCAAACAGTTGTGTTGATATGATGTTGCCCACTATTCGGTGAACATTTGCCTACATAGCTTATGAATGCCATACAAATACCATACTTTTTGCAACAAAACTAAGAATTGCAAGACTTCAATGAAAGGTGGGCAAAATGAAGAAGTTACACAGTTTTTATGTATGAATTTAGAGATGACCTTACTCATCTCCTTGAGAGTAAACGAAGGTAAAGTAAAGGAGCGTTGCTCAAAATCAACTGCAAATCAACTGCAACTTTGTCAATTGTAACGCGCGTTTTCATTCGCGCACGGTATGAGTTTTTAACAAAACGCGCGTGAAACAATGATTGTGATTGGCCTGTTCCGACCAACTGCAACTTGTGATCAATTGCAACTTTTGAGCAATAGCCCGTCTGTTAGAGATTGCGACATTTTCCTTTTCCCTGATTTCAAGGCGGTAATGGAGGGGCTAAAATTCGTTTAAAATGCCCCATTGTTTATAGAGCTGACAGCCCCTTTTTACCTTTTTTGTGACCATGGAGACCGTCGAATGTAACATTACCTCTCAAGCTGTCTGCAGCCCACTCCCCATCTGCCCATATCCTGTGGTATCAATCTAAGGACACTCGAATGTATCTTTTTTTCTATTTTACTTTTTTTTTCTTTTTGGGGGGATGCCCCCCCCCCCTTTTAATCATAAATTTATTTTCCCCGGTCAATGCCATCCATGTCCCATTACATTTTTTTTTTGGGGGGGGGGCAGGTCCCCAGAATTGTAACTGGGGCTTCTGGACTGCCGCTCTGGCAACATCCTTCTCCCGAGGAGGGGATCCTGTTGGTATGTATCCGACAGGCACTCAAATTTATTTGTGTGTCAGAGTAGTAAAGTAGCAAAATGTGCGTGCAGCAGATCAGTATTTTCTATTTGTTAAAAATACAGCATGATTTGCCAGGGAAAGTACGCACTGGATAAATTGAAAATATTTATCGACAATAAAATAAAAGTAACAACCACAGATGGTAATTTGCAGTTTTCACTGTAAGAAAGTCACGTGAGTCAGGAAACGCATTTCCGTTGTAGATCGAAAACCATGCGTGTTTTACATTTTCCTTTAAATGTTTCTTGATATTAGCTATTATTATTTCATGTTGTGTTTCTATAAAAAGTAGGCAAGTTTAGAAAAAAAAATAGATGCCGCATGTGCATTAGCTTCCCAAACCGGAAGTCACTTTCCCAATCTTAATATACCGATATTGACGGTATCGTGAGATATCGTTTGAAATCGCCTATTGTAGGTGGTGAAAATTGCACGATTTCGACATAAGTGCCCCTTTTTTTTTTACTTTGCCCCCCCCCCTACCTCCCAAATCAAAATACGTTCCACTGCGCTTAGTATTTAGTATGACCAAAATAATGATTTGTGTCATGTACCAAGTAGACCTTGTTCGCTACTTTTCTTGATAACAAAGTGAATCAAGTTATAATTTGGAAATTATTTTCCACAAATGAATATAAGATTCAATGTAAAACGGAACCCGTACAGTAATCACATGTACAAAATATGAAGCTAAAAGAAACAATTGTATTTGTCCATCGTATTTTTTTCTTTTAACAAACATATTGTTTCATAAATGAATATATGATCATTGTAAGGAGCCTATGAAAAGCACTGCTAGTTATTTATAGGCCGCGATTGTGTTTGTCATGTATCTTCTTTACTTGCTATACGATTTTTTTGTTTCTGCGCGAAATATCAATTCAAAACAATTTCCACCTTTTGGTCAAGATGACGCAGAACGGTGATTTTCTTGTCAATGATAAACATAGGGCTGTATTTTATTTTCCTAAAGCTAACTGGAAGGTAAATCTATAAGCTGCTTTGTATCACTGAAATATGGACCCCTCTACACAAGAGGCTTACGTGAAGTTCTGAAATTTCAAGTACAGTGACGCAAATGGCTGTCACGTGACGTATGAACTATGTTAGTAACACGTACCGAAATGTTTTTAAACAAACTTGTCGAGAATTTAAAAAATGAAGAAAAGAATTATAAAATAACGGATAAACAATATTTTGCAAATTGTTTTCCAGGAAAGCGTATAATTTTAGAGTAATCGACAATCCAAAATAAGAGATATTAGGAAAAAACAATAAATGAAATGTCTGTTTATGATATTTTCCAAATGTTATTTCATGTGCAAAATAAATCAAGGAAACAGGTGGAATGAAAATGAGATAAATATTACATCTGTTTTTTTTTCTTCAAAATTCTTAATGTGTATTAATGTGAATTGAACACGTGATAAACGCTAAAGGATTGACACAATCTATTTTTGGTTAAAAATACCATCTATACTAGAACCTGTTCTCACAGTTCGTTGAATTACTTTTCTTAAAAAAATCTCACTTTATTTGATTTCCTGTTGTATCCATTCGAATTTTGAGTCTGTTTAAAGGAGGAGTCTTTAAAAGCCCCAAAATAAGACCAACATATAAAAAAAAAAGTTTGAAATGATTTTGATAACAAGTAAAAAGTTATGGATATTTCAATTATATAACTGACCAATGATTTCTATATAAATTGGCATATTTGGTCACGTGTTATGACTTATGTCATTGACTCCTCGACTGGTATCCTGCTATAACTTTTCATTTTCAAAAATTCATTTTAACTCATAAATGCATACTTTTAAAACATTTCTTTTAAATATTCAAAAGGTTGAATCAATGAATGTACTTGCTCCCATGTATTTATCGACAAAAAATTCTTTGCGTCAAGATTCTATTTTGTAGATTGAGACCCCCTCCAGTTTTTGATTGTCAGGCGAGTGATGCCCCCCCCCCCTTAATTCAGGTTGCCTAGGATAACGGTTTATCCCCATATTGGACAAATTGGTTACTGGACAAAGTGGCAATTGGACGAAATGTTTAATGGACGAAATGTTTATAGACGAAGTAATGTTGGACGAAGCGCGTTTGGACGAAACGGTCATTGGACGAGATGGCATTGGACCAGATGGCAATGTACCAGGATAACAACTGATAATCGACAGAGGAGTAGCCTCGTCGAACTAACACTAACACAATGAATTTCCACGACCCTGACATCGATGTCAGGATCGCATTAATCCATATTAGCCGAAGAGAATTGGCCACTTTTTTAGCCAACGCGTGACATCCCCATTTAACGCTGGGTTTTGTTGAATATAATGGCTTAGGGTCGACTAAACCAAGATCCGGTGGTTGTCACCTAGGCATCCTTGGGGAAAAAAAAATTTATTGACCATTTTAGGTAGGCCCATATTACTGTGGTGGCCCTTATTGTACACCATATGTCAAATTGCCTACCTTATTTTGCTGCATATATAATTTTGTTTATGATCCATTTTGTCATTATTTATGCATAAGAAACTTTCGCAAAAATATTTAACCTGACCGTTTGGTCCACCATATCATTTGCAGATAATCAATGAAGAAAAAAGAAAACTTGTGTTTTCATCAATTTCAATGCATATATCTTGACTTTTGAGGAAAATGAACACATTCGAGCAGCTGTTGCTCTGTAAATGGAGGGTCATATATGGTCAATTCAAGACCATGTCATGCCATTTGAAACTACAATTATCCATGAATATGAAGCTAAAATAAGGCAGGGGGCAGGAAAATTAAAGAAAACAGTAAATTTTGTGTTAGATGGAAGCCGATTCTTTGCTAAAATATAAACTAGCAAAGTAATGATCATTAGGCATTACATAGTTCATATCGGGCGAGACAGTTTAGCCACATTCGTTGACCTGTAGAAGCCTATTGGACAGGTGTAATTATTAAATAAAAAGGCACAAGAAAAGGAGTTACCCCCCTAATTCAAATCATTGTAATATTTTCTATATGGGAGAAACAGAATGTAAAGGTAAAGTTTATCATCAATCTGGTGAGCTTGTGTGCCTTGATGTAACGTTTGTCAACCCAGGAGGGGGAGGGGGGGGGGGGGGCGCACTGGCCTGAAAAGTCTTTATAGGGTATTGTTAACGAATACTAACGTGAGTGAGCAAGGAGTCCAGGGGGGGGGGGGGGAGGGTGTGATATCCCATCCCATTATCGTGAGTTTTTTTTTTAACCCATATCCTGACAGTGACGTTTTCTGAACACTGAGGTACAACAAATTAGAATTGGCATGTGAAAATAAACATATAAAGGCTTTAATCGCGGTACCCGAGAAAGGGGAGCAAAGAAATCGAGTGAGGAGGGTGGAGGAGAGGGTATTCCCCTCTTATTGTAGGGAGATATTTTAAGCATAGATCATGAAAGTGATTTTTTCTGATCACAAAAATTCTATACTGGAGTAACATAAGATGGGAAATAACACGTAAAAAGAAATTTAAAGGTCCACTATTATGACGATATATGTTGACTCGTGGTGATCTATGCTACCCTTACCATCACCCTTGTGAGTGAGAGAGCTCATAAAATGTGTCCCATATAATTTTATAATAATTTTTCTTTATATTTTAGAGAGGCAATTTGGGAACACCCCTAAAAATTCTTTTTATATGCAGAGTACTGTATATGAGGTCATATACAGTACTCGGCATGTGAAAAGAATTTTTAAGGGGCATTTGTGGAAATCCCTTGGAGGGGAACCTATTTGATTTACAAACGATATTAAGATGTAATTACACCTGACCTGAACGTACTTCGAACCATTCGTCATTATGTCTTATGTTAATTGGGAAATGTTTACTACTGGCCATTATTAAGAGAGATTAACTTGGTGAACAATGACGATGGAATACAATTACTGCTCAATGGAGTATCAAGTGAATGTTTCCACAATTCTATCAATAGAAACAACAGGCTCAATGGCATAATGATTCAAGGTATGTTCAGGTCAGGTGAAAGTACGTCCTAATATCTTTTGTAAATAAAATAAGTTCCCCTTCAAGGGTTTTCCACAGATGCCCCTAAAAATTCTGTTCATATGCAGAATACTGCATATGACCTCATATACAGTACTCTGTACATGAAAAGAATTTTTAGGGGCGTTCCCAAATTGCCTCACTAAAATATAAAGAAAAATTATTATAAAATATATGGGACACATTTGGTAGGTCTCTCACGCACACAGGTGATGGTAAGAGTAGCATATATCACTACAAGTTAACATATATTGTCATAAGAGTGGACCTTTAAGACGAGGGAGCAAATTAACCGATCTAACATTGATTTCAGTTAGGGGGACTTATTTTGTTGTGTCCTTTGAACAACATGCTTCAACAGGTCAACGAATGTGGCTAAATATGTTGGGCCCTATATTTACCATATAAGGTCTAAGGATTATCACGTTGCTAGTATAAATTTTGTACATTTGAAACGAAATATGCTGTTTTGTTTGATTTTCTTGTTTCCCCCTTCATTTTAGCTTCATATTCCTTCATAATTGTAACTTCAAATAACATGAAGTGGCCTTGAATTGACCACATAAGACCCTCCATTTAGAGATCACATGGTGTTAATTTCCTTCGGCAAGACATTTATCCACATTGTGCTACGCTTGGCCCAAGTGAGGTAAATGGTCCCGGGACGGTAAGAAAAATTCCTTGTAATGCGGAGCACCGTAATCTGGTAATGGTTTCCAGCTAAAGCCGGATAATAGTGAGTGTAAAACTTTCAGCACCATGAGCATCGATAAGGTGGACCTATGCGCTATATAGCCATCACCACCACCATCACCACCACCATCACCACCACCACCACCACCACCATCACCACCACCACCACCACATCACCACCACCACCACCACCACCATTACCACCATCACCACCACCACCATCACCACCATCACCACCNCACCTAGCTAGTGTGAACAGTGGTTGAATAACATCGATGTTCTGATCGCGATCCAAATCCCTTTGATTTCGTAGTGCAAACGCCCTTCATAGCTTGTACCATGGATACTAAAAAGAATCCATGCTTGTACGGAGCTGACCCCATTATCTGACCTTTATTCCTGAATTGAAGTTGACCTTGTAAAACTGAAGGTGAGATCTGCTCAATTTTACACGGGCATAAAGACGACTCAAACCTTTGCGGTTTTCGCCTGCGTCGACCCACCGTTTTTAACATTAAAAACGCTCCCTGCCTCAATGGACGCGCGAAGACGAAGGTCATTAGATGGACAGACGCTCAGCACACGCTACTTGAGCGTAAGCCGAACTTCTGTCCAACATCTTATCCGCGTATACTGCGCGTCCAGGGAGGGCCCTGTAACTTAAAAGATGCAATTAAACTTACGATAAATATTTATCGTAAGTCTATGGGAAAATGTGTACCAAAGAGATGCAATTAATTGCAAGATTAATCGTATCTCTTTTATGTTACAGGCCCTTTAACTAGAGCGAATTTAGTTTTAAAAAACACGTTTGTCCAGGCTGAAAACATAAATGCGTGAGAAGGCCATATATACCTCAGCATCCCCGACTCACACCTTTGCGTTTTAAGCCTGCGTCGGCCCAGCGTTTTTGGAAACTAAAGATGCTCCCTAGACACATAGCATACGCAGATCAGACGGTGGACTGACGTTCGGCTTGCCCTTGAGGAGCGTACGCCGAGCGTCAGTTAGTCCACCGTTAGCAAACGTCTTTGTGCGTCAAGGGAGCGTTTTTAATTTCCAAATACGCTGGGCCGACGCAGTCTAAAACGCAAAGGTGTGAGTCGGTCCTAACAAAGAAGTGACGCGCAATGCACAAGGCATCTCATCCGGTACGATATGTTGTTGCTCAAAACACGCTAGGTTTATTTGGCGTCTTCATGGATGCAGAAAAATAATAGATTATCACAATAATATTGGCTTTAAAGAAAATATTGGGTGAAATTCTGGTCATCGCCTCTGAAACTGTTTTGTTCTCTAGCATTCGTGCATGTGGTACTGCAAAAGGTGTGCGAAACCGCACGATAGTTTTCTTTTCAATTTCGTCAAAAAGAAATTAGAGCGTGCAAAAGCCGCTTGAAGTTGAATCACAGTACGTACCCTTCGAATTTTCACACACAATGCAAGATGTGTTTTGTATTCATTATAGCTTGAAATTGTGGTTAGCTAACACGAACAATAGATTCTAATTTTATCAGAATAATCTCGATTAAAATAAATGGTGTGTAGGCCCGTGGCATGTCCCCGATTTTCATTTAAGTAGGTCGTAGGTTCTGAACTTCTTTTATATCTCCTCAATGTAGAGACCATTCTAGGATAAGTATAGGCCTAAACATAAAAAAAATTAGGGTACAAATTTATACCCCTATATGTGTTTTTATATCACCCTATTATTATAGGGTTCAAAATTGTACTCAATACTGCTAAAAGTACAAATGTGTTCCATTGTGCGATTGTACCCTATAGGGTACGAATTTATACCCTAGTTTTTGTGCTTTCAATACATTTTCCATAATATTTTGTTCATCATTTTATTGGTGTGGAAATGTGCGTATGACTGTGAAAGCGGGAAAGAAAGAAAGAGAGAGAGAGAGAGAGAGAGAGAGAGAGAGAGGGGGGGGGGGGTTTAAATTAATAATAACTCTCAGTAACTAAATTAGACGTAATTAAAAAATCATTGCTATTATTTTTATCGTAATAATTTTCCAATGAGCAGATGAGGAAAGTGAAAAAAACATTTTCCTAAATCTGGCGGTGGTAACAGAGAAAGGCTTAAAAAGTTGGTCAGCACAACGAGTCTCCTTGGTCAGAACATGTACTACGAAAATGTGACGTATTCCGTGACCTGAATATCTAGCCCACTTATCCCAATAAAATGACTAATACGTTTGTTCCTTTGTTGTTTGCTGATCACCATGGTAACTTGTACAGTTGTAGGATTCAATATATGGTTGTCGAAGCCACGTTAAAATTCTCAGATAAACATGTTTTTTGTATTACAATTACACTGTTTGAGCCTTTATTCTAAATAAAAACCCTATTTCTTAATTGTAAATATCGAATCATTACAAGTTTTTAATTTTCATCTCACAATTTGTGAATGTTCAATTCTATTTCGCTGTACAAACATTCATTTTACATCATATGTATTCTTGTATATATATCTGCAATTCGGCTATTTGGCCGCGAAAGATATTGTGATTTTAAAGGCATTGTTTAACATTGTTTTCATATAAAAAGTTTACAACTGCCAGATCCTAGAGGTTATCTGAAAGGTTGATGGTGCATATAAACTAAACTGGGAAAATATTAGGTTTTAAAATCAACGTTTAGTGCTCGAAACAAGCGAAAATCTAAAACGTCGCCTACATAGGCTTTGTACAGGAATTAATGCGTCATCCCAACGCTTAATTCAATGTACATATATATCTTGATAGTGCATGAATAACTTTCTTTATTTTTGCATCCTCTGTTGATTTTTCATCTATCTGAATACATTTAGATAGGACAGACAGTTTGGTTTGAGAATTTTTAAATTGTGCACAAATGCAATGTGTGACAGTGTCTTCAAATCGTTTAAATAGATTGTATTAGTGACATTCGCACTGAGAGCCGACAGTCAGAAACGACAGTCCTATATGTATGGGAGCTTATATGTGTAGCACGAAGGCGAGTTTGTACAAATCTCCTTTATCAAAACAATGATAAAGGGCGAGTAAGTAACAGTCGCCCTTTACATTTTATTCCTTTTGAAAAGATGTAGACGATGAATTAACAAGATTCATCCCAAAATGCATGTATAATCATTTTCGCATTATCCTATTAAACAAGGCGTCAAGGCGAATGTGTAAAAGTCGCCTTCTCGATTTTGTTGATCAAATCGAGGTGTCTTGGCGAGATAAACAACTCGCCTTTGCGCTGTACGTACGTTCAAGCCCCCGCATGACTGTCGTAGTTTCTGCTCGATGTGCAAATCATACCATTATTGCCATATTACCCGTTCATAAAAACGGATAATGGATATTTATTTATTCATTTGTATTTTTATTTATTTACACATGGGGTGGAACACCCTCCTCAGCCAAAAGGCTGTTCTTCTGAGAGGGTCCGTACAATTGGAGCTCTTGCAATGCTAGAAATATATACTTCAGTCAAAATTGGGCAAATCAATTTTCACAAGGCTACCGCCCTTGAAAACAGAAAGTCGAAACATTGACCCCCATGGTCTTTCTATCATTGCACTCTCATATTCACGTAAATATCCAACTTGTGCTCAGCTCGTTTGGAATTCGAACTAAGCTTCCTGTGTGCACTAACACAAACGGGAGGCGATTGACTGACATTCTAACGCAAACCAAACGAATTCTGTGCCGGTTGAATATCTCTGCTCTTATTTTCGCCGGGTGGATAAAGCGCTTGGCTGGGCTGGAAAGTAGGACGTCTACAACACAAGTCAGAGTAATGTTTGAACAAACATGATCTCGTGTATGTTCGGGTAATGATGTAGGTCGACCGGTAAATCAGATCATGACTTCATTTTCTATCTCAAATCCATATTGGAATGGCTTGTTTTGTTCTGACCTAGTTTTCGTGTGATAAGTTGACAAGTTGGCTGTCAATCAGCCGATCCAGTTCATTCATAAAAAGAGTTCTAGTTTGTTGAGAACTCGGTCAAAAAGGCTTCAGCCTATTGGCTAGTAGGAAAATGGGACAATTAAAATTTGATTGGGCAATGTTGTTGGAATTGTCGATTTTGAATTAGGGGTGCATATATTATGACAGTGTGATAATCTGAACATCGCTGTTGATCAATGAATAGTTAACAAAAAAAAAGTGATCAGCATAACCTCTGAAAAACCGGTGTTTATTCAACACCGACCAGTTTTTACACGAAATACAACACCAGCAATGGTATCTAACACGAAATGGAGTTGTAATGAACACTGTTTAGAATAATAATACTAGCATTCTTAAGCCGCAAAAGCAGTTTAGCAGAGCTAACTATCATCTTACTGAATGGTCATATTTTCCAGTTAACTAGAACACAGGATTGTTTATTAATAATTCTGTAAAAATGATCTGAAAAACAGTTTTGGGAATTGATGACTGGTTTCGCAATAATGTGATTGTAATATTCGGATCATGACGCACCATGACTCAAAAAGCTGTTCCTTGAAACTCTAGCTCTAATTTTGTTATGATTATACGGTATTGTGAGTACTGTACGCACCGAACAATACAAATCTAGGGCAGATTTTGTCCACCCTCTTCCTTCCTCCGCCACCCTTTCGTTGAAATGGGAAAGTCTGTGAAAGAGGTGCCAACAATTGACCAATCAGATGACTGATCCAGGAGTGGGCGTGTCACTCCGTGACAGCGCACGTGCCAGTGTGTCTATGGAGAGCGGTCCCTGGGCAAAGGTAAACTACGTTCATTCCGAGGGTCTATAAATTGACATGATTGCTTCGTATAAGGTCAGATAGCTCGCTAAGCTTGAAAGGAAAACAACTGGAGGAATCAACCATTGTGCTCTGGTAGAATCATACTTTCCATCGAATCTAATATTTTTGCTGATTTCACCAAATCACCAGAATTTGGAGAGCTACGACAACTTTGCCAGTAAAACCCGATGTCTTTCTGTCAATCAGCTGATTGAATTTTCATTTGTTTTTAAGACATTCTTCACTCCAGTTTGATTTCATCTTGATTTCCAATTGATGAAGGAAATCTGTAAAATGGGACATGTCATCTGCTGACTCTATGAGGTAAGACACTTAAGTATGTTTTATTTTATTATAATGATTATCATGCTCAAGGTACAATGCAGATTATTTCATGAATATTATGTGAAGATTTAAAACAATCTATATCATTTGCGGACAGATTGTTTTTGCATATTTCTTAATACCCTTGTCGGCTTGTGTGATTAAAACGAATCAGATCTGTTTCAATATTTTTTTCATGTAGAAGTAGAAAATTAAACTGCCAAAGCTATATTGAACAAGAGTTATATTTTAGTGTATACGCACATCTCGTTTGGACGATTATATTCAACACGATATATAAAGTATTTCCGAAAAATGAAGTGGGAGTGGACAATAGAGCAGTATGCCGTGTATTGAACTGTGCGGACACAACCACAAGCCGGTTCCGATTTGAATAATATTACAAAGGAGCATTGAATTGGCGTTCAACTTAATTTTTGGGAAATAGATTAAATCGTGTTATTCATGCTCAGGCTCTTGTATTGCTATGAGAAATTCCATTGATGTTTTACGAAACTCTCTCCGCAACTTCCAGCTTAATTATTGTATTCATTTAACCATAGTATTTATGAGAGTGATTGCCATAATCTGGATTTTCAGGATGACGAAATGCGACTCATTAGAAATGTTCGAATTTGATGTGA
>BQKZ01006646.1:0-12481 GCA_036244855.1 Temnopleurus reevesii | reverse complement strand
AGCCCAGTCTGACTGTAAATTTCATACATGATCATGACAATGGGCAACGTGTAATTGAATTCTGAACATGTTGAAGGGGCATTGCATGTTTGAGCATGTCAATATACACTGTTAAAACCCGCTCAAATTGACCTGGGAATGAACCGTGCTGATCAAACTCCGTTCCCAGTCAAAATGACACAGAATAAGGATTATTCAGTCATTTTTTTGGGGTAAAGATTCAGCCCCCTCCAGGGACCGTTTGATGCCTTGAAATGTTTGGTTGGTAGTGGAGACTGAAAGCAGAATGGCAGTGTATTCATGTCTTCATTTCTTCTCAGTGCCACTTGTTTCCATTGACTAAATAGGAGCCATTAAAGTCATGGCTCCTATTTACCCTGTCGAATCGTGCTTCTTCTGGGGTCATTTACCCCCCCCCCCCTAAAAAAACACAACCCAAAACAAAAACACACAAGAATCAAACAAACAAACGAAACTGAGGCTCCAATTGAATCATTTCCAGGTACATCTGACTCTGTATGTTTAAGAGTGGAGTTATCTGGTTATACAGAGCGCAGAACTATAATCTCATTAAATATCCAGGTCCCAAACTATAGTATGAATTATTTGTAATTCCGACCCTCTGCCAAGGCACTTGATTGAAGAGCGAGCAACGTTGGGTTCAATATTTTATTGATCTAATCGAGTACGAAGATATAGGAATTATTGATGACCTCCAGGAAATGCCAGGGTCGAAAAACATGTTAGTGAAATTGGTTTTATTTGACACATGATTAACATGCATGTTAGCTTTCAACGCCTACCCGTATTGCTTAATTGGTTATTGGTTAATACAATATTAAGAACATTGCATATTGTTTGCCTTTTTTTATTCAATAGGGCGAATGTTGAGTATCCATTCGGGTTTTTTACTTTCATTCAGTAAAAAAACAATAACAATTAAACTCATACACATTTCGTTGCACTGAACCCGGTTGATTGGACCAAATTTTCATTAAAACACACTCAGAACGTTGCGCAAAATTTTACCCAGCATTTGGGGAACATAATGGCAAAACAACTATTGATTGAAATATGTCCAATTTGTGGTTAAAATTTGCCATAATCTAATAATATATCCAGGTCTCTGATCGAGATATAAATTATTTGAGATTCCGACCTTCTGCCAAGGCACTTGATTGAAGAGCGAGCAATGTTAGGTTCAATATTTTATTGATCTAATCGAGTACGAAGATATAGGAATTATTGATGAGCTCCAGGAAATGCCAGGGTTGAAAAACATATTAGTGAAATTGGTTTTATTTGATACGTGATTACTATGCATGATAGCTTGTAACGCCTGTTGCTCACTTAATCGATTACATTTTCTAATCAAATTGGTTGGTGCTTGACAAAAGGATGTTGTTGATGAAATGTTGTGGACTATGATATTAAGAACTTGGCATGTTGTTTACGTTTTCTATTCAGTAGGTCGAATGTTTGGATCACGTTCGTGGTGTTTACTTTTTTCAGTAAAAATGAAAAAGTAATAACACTAATAAAAGAAAACAATACGTATTGTGGTGCACTGAACCCAGGCGATTGATAGGACTTTGAAGGGCAAATATCAGCTGCAAAGCTAAAGCCGGGGTAATTACTGTGGACTGCCAGGAGTGTCGATACATGTCAGAAACGGTACAAGGAACACGTTGTTATAATCATCGCTCCCATAATTATTGTTATTATTATTATTATTTTGTTTTAATGTCATTATTACAGACGTAGTAAAACTCTGCCTCGTTCCAAAGAAATCTTATGACTTATCCTTTCCCTCGATAATCTAATTGTATACGTCTTTGTTCTAAGTGTTAAATTGTAAAGAGCTATGGTATTCCTTGTTTAAGAAAGAATCCTTGTTATTATCATTATCATTATCATGAGCACCGAAAGGTGGACCTGTGCGCTATAAAAGTAGCTACTACTACTATTATTATTGTTATTATTATTATTATTATTATTATTATTATTATTATCAATACTACAGTGTATAAAGGCATAGGGAAAACATTTTCATGCCTGACAAATTATCGTGTAACCCAAATCCAAAATTTTAAACGCCGGTGACCTAGTTTTCAGTACACTGTGAAATAAATAATAAGATGAAATGGCATGAACTGCATCCAAACATCAGCTTGTTGTGTTCATAATCCTCTGAACTCAGGTACTGTCAGGGGAAGTAAATGAAAATATATATATATGGATAATTAAATAGTTGAACAGATTGAGTCACGTTTTTATGCTACTCACAAATCGTGACATTGGAATGTTTACAGGATTAGTGAACCTAGAAAGGAAGGGTATGACAAATATTGTTTACAAAAGACAGAACCATTGTCAGTACAGTAACCATTGTCCTGATTGAAGGAAGGGTATGACAAATATTGTTTACAGTAGAGAGAAGCATTGTCACTACAGATAACCATTGTCCTGATTGACATATTTGTTTGGCACGTGATGTTTACAGCGTGGTAAAAGTGAGTCTTAGCAATACTCTCTGGTCTTAGCATACGCTTTCACGTGCGTTCATCTACCGCCAGCCTGAGGCTTTCAATGTTAATCAAGCGTCTCCCTTCTTATTCCTGCGTTCACGGAGCGTCTTTCCAATATTATGAATGCTTGGCAGACTTGCTATAATGTCAAACGTGTAATCGAGCCTTTTAAGGTCGACTCACACCTTTGTGTTCTTAACCTGCCTCGGCGCAGCGTTTTTAGAAGGAAAAAAAAACGCTCCCTGAACGCACACGTACAGTGTATGCGGTTCAGACGGTAGACTGACGTTTGGCTTGCACTCAAGGAGCGTACGTCGACCGTCAGTCCTCCATATGACCTGCGTCCGGTGAGAGTTTTTATTTTAAAAAAAAGCTGGGCCGACGCAGGCTAAAAACGCAAAGGTGTAAGACGGCCTTTATGTGTTTATTAAAATTAACAATATCCCCAATGTTTTATTCTTTCAGGAGAAACTGATGATGATTGACCATTGCCTGTACTGAGGGTGACCAAAAAGAGCGACGAACATGGGTGCCAATTCCAGCTCCGCTGCAGACACGGGAGTATCTATAAGCTCCAAGGGCATGGAAAACTGTCCTCCACTCGACCCCAATAGGAAGCCAAGCAACATCACCAATAACAACTTATCAAAGGGGATCAAGATTATCCCCCCGAACAATGGACTCAAGAACGATGTCATCATGATGAATGGGGACGACCACCATGATGATCTGTACGACAAGGACAGTGATCACGAGGAGAGCAAGTTTGAGTGGGACAACCATGTCCCGTTGATGGACCCAATGGTGGTGGATATGTTCGTGCAGAAGATGGAGATGATGAGGAAAATGAAGAAGATGGGAGGAGGACATCCTCCAGCCATGATGATGCCGAATGGACAGATGCCGAATGGCACGGCGATTGATGGGAAGATGCCGCCACCCAATGGGAACCTTAACGGCATGATGATGGGCAATGGAAGGGTGCCACCGAACGGCATGCACCCCAATGGAATGACCATGCCAAACGGCATGATGCCCCCGACCAACGGCATGCCACACCCGAACGGCATGATGCCACCGACCAACGGCATGCCACACAAGATGCCACCCAAGTTTCCAAAGCTAATGGGGAGCACGGAGAATGCAGTTCGGATCGTTCGGCATATGAAGAGTGTGTTCAACTCTGAAGAGATACAGGATCTGTGTGATGAAATCATGGATGCGACTGATGGCAATATGATGTTTAAGATGATGGTAAGTAAGACAGTTTCATGTATGGCAAGCCTTTACGTCATAATTCGTCTAGGGTACATACCGAATACGTACGCTCAACTAGAAATACATTGCGGGTACGCATACGAAACGTAAATTAATCTAGTTGATCCTACTTATTCGAGTGCCAAGGGAGGTGACAAAACATACCAATGAAGATAAATAAATTGATTGAAAATAAAAAAGAAATTACAAAATTAATAGATAATCACCTTGATTGAAATACCTTACTTGTGCTTAACGCAAACTCTTGAAAAAATAAGTGTGACTATCCTTATTTGCTTGTTTATCTGTCTATTTCATAATGTGTTTCTCTCTTTTTTTCTCTTTTTTTTGCAGCAATGTAAATTAGAGATGGAATTCAAATTCCTCAAAGACCTTGGAATGGGTCACCTAGTGCAGCTGATAGCAACAGGCAAACTCCCTCCCATTTTGCAGCTGATCTTCATTTGTTATCAGGACGAACCTGAGGTAGGTTACCATGGTAATTCGAAGAGATGTAAACCGTTCCGAAATTTGTGTAATAACGCAACAGTTGAGCAAAAGTGAGAGCAAACATGACAACTATAACTATACTTTCTGCCATTCACTGGTTATACATTTCAAGCATATATTTCGGAACGATTAGCATCTTTGTATTGTGCATCATCAGTGACTTAAAAAGATTTGCCTGTAAAACTGTTGGGACCAACATATTTGCTGGTATACGAAGCACATACAGCTTTTTATGTATACAAAAACACAAAGATTATTACGGCTTTCCCAACATAGCAAAAATACTGTAAAACTATGCGAACTGGATTTCCAAGATTTGTAGTTTAACTGCAGCAAGTAACACCAGATATCAAATTTGAATCAAATTAATTGGTGTTGTTGTTTTTTAATAGAAATGCTGCAAACTCAAATCATTGGGATGAATGAGTAACTATGGTTCTGAAAAGATTCCAATCGATGCAAGTTTACACGTAAAACTTTAACATTTTGAATGACTTGTTCAGAGGACAGGCTCTAAAATGTTTGTTGTTGTCTTTTTATCCAGGTTCTTCAAGAGCTGGCGTTCGTCGGTCCAGTGTTCTCGAAGAGACCAGAGCTGATCGCTAGGAAAGGTGATGCAGTCCCAAACATCATCCTCCGAACATGTTCCGAAGAGGCTGTGTCACTCAACGATCTTCATGTCAATAAGAACCTTCCTCTTGTCATCTTTGCAGCTTCATCCTCCTGACCTCCGCTTCAGGTTGGTGTAAATATTGCGTATTTAGCTCAAAGGACTCCGATGGATAGATTTGATTTGATTTTCAAAGAGCAACGTTGAGATGATGTTGAATTTCCAGTATTTGTTCGTTGTGTTTTCTTCACAGCCTTTTAGTATCAATCAATGTAAAACGTTCAGACGATTATTGACCAAAAGTGTTGACAGTATAATGAAAATAAGTGTTCGTATACCGTTTTATTTGATTAGGATCTTGTAAGCTCTCAAATTTTATGCCATCGAGAAGTAAATTATTGCATGTCAGTATATTTAGTTTATCTAGACCTATTACTAGGCGGGACTTTGCCTCACTTAGGGGGTGTTGCTCAAAGGTTGCAATTGATCGTAAGTTGCAGTTGATCGGAATACGCCAATCAATTGTCTCATGCGCGTCTTGTTAGAAACGCGCATCTCATTGACATTCGTTATAATATCTTTGGCCACCCTATATGAGATAACTGAACGTTAGAATACTTTACCAAAATTGATGGATGATTTCCGAACAAGGTTCTTGTTCATGTCGATTTGATGATGACCTCATTGACATTCATTTCCATACCTTTGTATTATTCATTTGTATGTTAAAATGTTTCTTTTATCTTTTTTTTCCTGTCAAACAGGCCTGCTTACTAGGCGGGTCTCTACCAAACCTGGTGGACGCCTACCGAACAGAGGCCGAGTTATTGTTTATGTCGTTATATTCGACGGTCATTTCATTTCAATTCGTTCCCATATCTTTGGAAACCCTGTATTATATAGTTATATATTTAAAATGTTTCTTTTATATCTTTTTTCCTTTCCCACAGGCCTGCTTACTAGGCGGGTCTCTACCAAACCTGGTGGACGCCTACCGAACAGCGGCCGAGTTCTTGGTGGTGTATCTGGAGGAGGCCCATGCCAAGGGCGAGTTCGGCATGGGAAGCAAACTAAGTAGGAATTCAAAACACAGCACTATTCAAGATAGAATCAATGCCGCGAAGTAAGTACAATCACTCTGCTTACTTGTCCTATTTCATAAAAAGTTATGTTTAAAAGCAACTCAGGAAATTAAACGCAACTCCATGTTCAACCAATCGGTAGTAGCGCGTATCTGGGACTTATCGGTTAACTTTCTGAGTTGCGTTTAAACGAGACTTTTTACGTAATAGGGCTCTACACTTAAAATGAAAGGGTGAAAGGGTGAAGTCGAGCAACATGCATGAATGTTGATGAAGATCGATAAAAACGATGGTGAAATTTTTATCATGTCGCTTTAAATCGGTAAACGAATAAAGACACAGCAGTTGTCGTTTTTGTCCAACAGTTGTATTGCCAGCATGTTGCTCAAACTTTAAAAAGGTGTTGCTTCAAAGTTACGAACGTAATTGCAAGTTGTAGTGAAGAATTAATCAGCTATCCATTCTCTTATAGGCTCTTTTGGCAACTTTTCCCAATTATTGTATTTCTGTCAACCATTCTTAATAAAAATACAATTTTCCTTGGTGCTATATTTGAATCATTATTGTTGTGGTTTTGGGGTTTGGCAGCAATTCCCTCAGGAATGAATATTTGGCTCCATTGTTAACTTTAACATTTCTTGAGCGGATTCGACGCGATTATCAGAAAGCCTATATCAACGTTTTGAACGATCTTGTCATTCTGTATTAATGTGTTTTGATGAATAAATAACTAAATAAATCCTATCTATTATTTCTCTCTCTCTCTCTCGTAGGGATCTGGTATCCATTGATAAGGCACATTACAACTGCATGAGCGAAGACATCACAGATACGAGTCGACTCCGCGTGGTTGTTGACACGATGGACAATACGTTCACTTCACGTTTCGACGCGTTCCCTGATCGTGTCTTCATCGTACACGAAGGCAAAATCGCATTTATTGGATCCGATATCATGGATCAGATGGAGCACCCTGAACAGCTGATGACTGATGAAGTCCGACTTTGGCTCAAGGAGAACTTGTAAGGGATGACCGATTCTGGCTTAAAAAGAACTTTTAACAGATTGTCTGACTTTGTCTCAAGCAGAACTTGTAAGAGATGCCCTACACCGAGTCAAATAGACCTTGTAAGAGATGACCGACTGTGGCTAAAAGAGTATTTGAAAAAGATGACCGACTGTAGCTTAAAGAGAACCTCTAAGAGATGTCTTATTCCGACAAAAAGAAAACTTGCTGGGGATGTCCGATTCTGGTTCAAACCGAACTTGCAACTGTCTCCAGAATCGAAACATAATTCACCAACCAATATCTCGAACCGGCTTTCACACCTTCAAAAACTTTGCCAAATGCCGACGTCAATTTTTAGATCAAACAAACAGAGGGAACCTGTAAGAGGATTGATTCCTACGAATGTTGGCAAGATACAATTTGATACAGCAACTGAACAAAGTTGGATTTCCAATATTCCTTCGAAAAAAATGAACGGAGAGGTCAGTTTCTTGCTCAAAGAAAACTGGCAAGAGGTTTTTTCTTACCACACGTCCGCTAAAAGCTTAGAAACCAACCAAGACAAAACTAGTAACATTGTCATTTAAGGGTACTACATTTGAGTCTTGTTTGAACAGAGCTTGTACGAGTGTCAGTCCAAAATGATTCAAATGAATACCAGATATTTTAAAAAGTTGAAACTCCGATCAGTTTCACATCTCTAAAAGCTAGTGAATATCAAAATAAAACGCAAGACTTTGTTGTCATTTGGGTCTTCATTCAAGGAAAGGGTATTTTAAATAGGCTGGGCAGAACCCAGAGGAATGTAATTGATAGTATAACAGCCAATATTGATCAATCTTCAATTGACTAAAACTTCATAAACACATGACAGACAGAATGACATTTGTTAGATAAATGGGAAGTCGGGTTCATTTAAATGACAATTAAAACCCAAATTATTCGTTATCGAAATTGATAAACGGTCAATCATGTGTCAGGTAATTAAAAGTAAAGTATAACGGACAAGCTTCATTTCTGGCTGGCACAGAATTTGTACAAGTGTAAGTTCAATTACTTTTGCGGATTCAACCAAAACAAGTACATCGTCGAGAAACATTTTAGTCATTCGTGCATCGTTGAGAAACAGTAGTCATTCAATTACCCCAGAACATGACTACGAGTCAGTATATTTGTTACAAAACAAAGATATATACGTTCCACCCATCATACCTCAATTGCTAAAGCCGAGCTGGATGCCTTACCACACACTCACGATCTGCAGGGCTAGCAGTGTAACCATCTTGAGTCATGCACTATTGACTACTGCATGTGCTCTTTTATATGGATGTGGCAATTTATCACAGCTCGGTTGATGGCAATCATTCTGAAACTGTCAGTGTACTCTCTTAATTCTGAAGACTTAAATTTTAAGTCTTTGTTTAGACTTGAAATATTTAAATCTCTTAAGACTTAATATTAAGTCCCTAAGACTTTTTGAAAATAGGTCTTTCATTGTCTTACAATTTTAAGTCCACAGAGAGTTGTTCCTAACATACATAAATAAAAAAAAGTTTTAATAATAAATCTAAGAGACTTGTTTTTTAAGTCATAATGGATTTGATTCATAAAACTTTAACAGTTTTACATTTTTAAGTCAAAGAAGAGTTATATTTTAAAACTTAAAGTTTTGTCACTATCTCAAGCCGGCAGTGGATTTAGATAATAAATCTTTTGGACTTCAAAAACAAATCTTTGGAATTAAGAGAGTAGACTTGCATTAGGGCACATTTGTATCTCTATTAATACGGTAACACGGCACAACAAAATTGTCTCATATTTACGAATATACTAAAACGATATGAAAAAAATTATCGGGGATGTCAATCGCAATTTGATAAATGTACTATTTCATTTGTTTCTAAGCATAATCTCTCTTCATAAAACACCACGATTTGGTGGAGGAGTACGTATCAGATTTCAAAAGTATTACATTTAATTCTTATGTATACGATCAGGATATAAAGCTTTCTTATTGGGCATTAATGAAGAATCTTTATCTTTCATAAAAAATCATGCATTACGAAGAGATTTAATCTATATTTCATATTCTTTTATACATTTATATTTAATATATACATTTTTAAATCAATAATCACTTTGGATAATGCACTCTATTTAGAATGATATACACAGTTATCATTACTATGCACTTGTTTGAAAAATTACTGCACTAAAATTTTAAATTGTACCTCAAATTATATCTGCGAAATGGATGGGCATTACCACTCGCTCAAAAATCTGTCATATCATATTTTTTCAAAGTCTATTATAACTTATTAATTACTCAAACAGATTAAGGGGGTGTTGCTCAAAGGTTGCAATTGATCGCAAGTTGCAGTTGATAGGTACGCGCCAATCAAACTCATTGTTTCATGCACGTCTTGTTAAATGCGCACACCACGCACGAATTGAAATGCGCGTTACAAATTGCAAAGTTCAGTTGATTTGCAGTTGATTTTGAGCAACACCCCCTAAGAACAATTAATTCTATCATATTTTGATGTTTCAAGCATCAGCTTGGAGGTTGAGTGACCTCATCTCCTGCCACCAGGAAAGTTCAATCAAAAGACACTCGGATATATTGTCTTATGAATTCTATATCTTTAAAAGTTTTGTTCTGGGAGGTTTGTTATTGTATTCCTATCTTTGTTATTCAGATATTTATCTTTTATCTCCCGAGTTTTGTACTTTTCATCTCACCTTGAAATAAGAGAACTTTAGATATCTTTATTTTGTAAATCCTTATTTTGTAAATCCATGTACCAAAATAAGAATAGAACAATGGATAATTATCTTAAGTCCATTGACACAGATACATTTCAACCCTTCGGCTAGATGGCCCACATTTCGAGTAAAATCTCAAAATCTTTTGTGAAAAAAAACAACGATATGCCAAAATATAAGTGTCTGATTCATCAGAAATTCATTTCTGAAAACGAAAAAAAAAATCAAAGGAATCATCAATGGGGATGTCATTCAGCAATTTGACTAGTATTGATTACGGTAAAAATTGTCTGAAATGGGATCCATTTAAAAAAATAATTTATTACAATTCATTTAAATTCATAACAACTGTTTGTACAGCAACTTATAATGTACTAACAGGTAATTTAAACATGACATCTTATTTCGAATTATTAGATAAAAAGTCATAATAGATAACAAATTTGCTATTTTCATCCGATGGAGAAATATCAATCATCATATTTAATAATTTCTGGGCGGTTTTTCACCAAGTTACGATCGACTTTAGGAATGACTTTAAGATCGTCTGGTATCATTTCTCGTGCTGAATACTCGTAAGAGTATTCATCATTTAGCAAAAGAACCAATACCATTTGTTCTTAAAGACGTTATTACAGTCTTTTTAATGAAACATCGCCCATGTCCTATTTATCTGTTTATATTTTATTCCAAGAGAGTTTATACCTTCCATTCTATCCAGAATTCCTTGCAGTACTTACACGAGTATAACTTGTATATGTTATATTGTCATATTGTAACTTATTCAATACGTGTTTGTGACATTGTTTAATTATATCAGTTTTACAGACTGAATGTACCTTAGCAATGAGAACCCAGAATTTAAGGTAAATTTATGAAAATGTTGCACAAAAGATATATGATATCAGTGTTGACGTTGGAGAGCTTTGTTTATCTCAGAAATTCCGGGTTCTTGTTTCTCACCACATTCATTGACTGTAAACTAAAGCGAAGTGAGTATTCATGTAAGATTGTGACGAGGAAAATATAATTTTCCGCCTTTATTTCAAAGTTTATCTTGCGCTACTTATATTTTTCTGTATTTGTGTTTCTAAGATGTACAAGATGAAATATTCTATTAAGCACGCAGGCACGTGGTGCACCTTAATAAATACAAATATAAATATAAAGTTAGATTTTCTTTGCTTATTTCTTCTTTTGTTTGTTTATTTAATGAGGATGATTATTTAGAAAATAACTGTCCTTTTTAGACTTGTTAGCAAAGTCACGAGGAATTCTANCTCGTTCATACTGTATAATGGCAAATTATTATTTAAGGTCTAAGAGATGCTGATAAACTATTATAAATGACTTTTTGACACAACGCCTTACAAATGCATATTTATGCATTTATTTTAATTTTCGATGTTTAATTTCCGATGAAAAGTTAAAAAAAAAAACACCACGAATCAGACCAAGCCAATATCAAAGGTCCGGCGTGTGGAGTGTACCCATACAACTTTCTTTTAAGGGGGGGGGGGGGGCAGGGGCAGGTCTCCTTATGATGCTGACTGATAGCTTTATCATTTATTTCTTCTCCTGTCTCGTAGAATGAACAATGTCTTATAAAAGAAGGCACGAGGATTGGTTTTCAAAGTTTTTTTTCCATTTTGGACTTGAACCCCAAACTCACCTGTCCCTGAGCTAAGGTCCTCAATAGTCACAAACCCTCGAACGATCCAGGGGCACTATTAAGTGTTTGAACCTCCTTGCATCTCCCAGCTAAAGAGGCAAAAACAAATATCTGATACAAATAAAGTTCACGACAATGTCATGTTAAAATCAACAAAATCATCCCGTCTCCTCTCCTAACAGCTGTCAGTAGTAGTATGCAAATATTATCATGAAATTTCACCTTACTCATTAAAGTACAGTGCGATAAACCCTTTTGCATATTGGTAAAATTTATTTACATGGCTCTGGTCCAAAAAATGTTGTACTAGTAAACATGGGCCGTGTTGCCATTAGATGGATGTTTGATTCTCCTTGCTCCAAAAATCAAGTTTAAATAAATATACATATATCTATTGACTGGTGAAGCGGGCTGGCGCAACCATATTATTCTCGTATTATTTTCTTTTAGAGATAGGCCATGTTTTCAATTTTCTAGGGATAAAGTACAATGGTCAGGATGCCATGCTACGTCAAACACAGAACAGAGTCCACACAATGACGTATAACTATTATCATTTCATATTATTTTATTATATATATTTTCTTTTAAAGTAAATATTGGCGTTTTATTGACAGTGTATACACAACAATATCTGTCACACATGAACAATTAAAGCTAACGTGGATTAATGGTATATTAATGTTATGATACGGCTCTCTGTACGCAGAAACATGCAGGGAAGATGCTTGACTGATGTTGTATTCATTCGACTTGTACTCGATGTACGTATATATCTAGCGTTAGTAAATGGTCTTCCTGTAAGCTTCTGCGCACATTTAGTCTGGCCAGGGAGTTTTAAGTTCAGTTCATTTGAGTTCATCCATTTATTTTATAACAGCATAAAAATGAAAAGTAAATTATGTAGCGAAATGATAATTGAATTATAACAATAATATTGATAACGGATGTAGCTTTCACATATCCCCTCGCATGATTGCTCAAAGCGCTTTGCATTATCATTACCCTAACTGTAGCCCGGCGTACACCAGTGCACTTCAAAGAATA
>BQKZ01006645.1:20123-38321 GCA_036244855.1 Temnopleurus reevesii | reverse complement strand
ATCAAATGCACCGCCATCTTTGATTACACAGTAAGTTGGCAATTCTATTCCAGTCATTCATATGCTACATGAGTATTATTATTTCATGCTCTGTCCACGTTCATGGCACATCCACAAAATGTACCAGCTCCATTTCTACTTCTACTTATATACTCATCGGACACCTGTTCAGCATTTTATAGAGGAGCGCTATTACGAGGTGGTGCCTTGATGAGGAATCATGCTTTGTGCTCTTACACACTTAACAAATCAATGTAATAATAACCGTTTTGCAGGAATTAAAACAAACAACAAAAAAGATGACAAAGTGAAGGATAATTTAAATGAAAGAAAAAATAAAGGTAAATTTCAAATATTTTTCCTGGATAAATGAAAAAATCTTTGTCTAAAAAGTGAAAGGTGTGAATCAAGAAAATTTTTACCCAAGAGAAATAAAATGTTTTTCTAAATACACTCACCGCTAAGTTGTAGATCCTGTTGAAAATGTTATCATATTTTGTAACAAATGTTGCTATCTACCTCTTCAGGGCATTGTGGCATGCACATCAATACAAAGGATTTGGCAGTTATATTAATCAAATTTGGATAGCACATATTAGTGGTCAGTTCTGCACGTATACCTGAATAATAATGTTGTTTATTTATACCATCCCAATTCTCTTATGAATTGATACTTGTGACACTAGATTAGAGTATACTGTGCTTGACATACTTTCAGAGTAACCTGAAATATTTGGTCTCTCTTTCCAACCCCTTCCTCCGTCATGCCCTCTCACTCTATCTTTCTCTCTGTCATCCTTTCACAGGCCCAGCGTGATGATGAGCTGACGATCAGAGAGCATGATATTCTGGAGCTCATCGATGAGTCTGAAGGAGATGGATGGCTCAAGGTACGTCATTAAACTCATTCATTCCTGGGAGGTGTTTCACCAAGGGGCCAGCCATCTTTACAAGCCTCACTTCTTTGCTGGCCTTATTTTTTCATTTCTTTTATAATATTAGTTATTTCCATAGTTACTTATCATATGACTGTATTATTATCAAAGGAATTGAAAAATAAAATAAATGATTTGAAAAAGATAAGAAAGACTTTAAGAACGACTTTACGTTCGACTGGTAGCAGTTCTTGTGCGTAATTGTTCACACTATTACGCGCATTCAGCGCAAGAATCGGTACCAGTCAAACTTAAAGTAGTTCTTAAAGTCTTTCTTATCTTGATGAAACACCGCCCTGGGTTGTATTCCATAAAGCAGTGCGTATATCCTACTATATGATCGACTGGTGATCCTTTCTCTCACTCAATGATAACTCCTGGCACTGAATCGCACCTGGGAATGGATCACCAGTCGTTATTACAGTCATGCGTAGATCTACGCACAGCTTTATGAAACACAACTCAGGAATTTGAAGGTGCTGCGTGGTTTGTACACAGCGCATCAGGCACAATGGGTGACTTCAAGTACGGTGTTCGGTGTTGGTGTTGAGAGAGCAAAACGGTCCGTAAACCGAGCTCCAACACCGTCGGTCAGTTTACAGAAGTGATACAGAAACGACCGGAAATACGTCAGAATCTTGCGAGGTCTACCCCAACCACCGACAGTCTTCAAGTTTGGTGTTGAGGCTGGTGTTGGTTTTGCTGCAACACCAACACCAGCATTCAACACCGTACTTGAAGTCACCCAGTGTGTCAGTGGGTTAACGTGTCTCGTGTATTGTGTCATTTTTCTAATGTGATTTGAGCTGTATTGAGATGTGATATTCTTTTTAGATTTGAGGAGTTGATTTAAAAGATGAAATTGTATTACGCTGGAGTCATGAGGAGATGGAGAAAGAGAATCTATGCCAAGAAATTATATAGTGTTAAAGGAAATCACATGAAATGAAAAATAGCTATAACAATACTATAATAACTTTAATAAGTAGACATACATTATTAATTACATTACTTGCATGTTGTAATATCTCTCATCAAAGTTAAAAAGTATCACATTTTCATGGAAATGTACAAAATCTTATAAGTCATTTTATTTCTCTCTCTATCCCTCTATGTCATTATACACTCATTTCAGTACCAGCATATGCTTCAGACTAAATGATCAAGTTGAAATATTAGCTATTAAAGGCAAGTGTCTTTGTTGCCAATATGGAGAAGTGGGCTTACACTGTAGTCAACAAATTTATTTCACAAAAAATCTGTTTTTCAAATTAAAAAAAAAAGAATTTTAAAAGTTTGATCTCCAATAATTTTTATCGTCTGCAGGCAAGGAACCACAATGGTGAGATGGGTTACGTCCCAGAGAACTACATCGAGATTGAGAAGCAACGACTATCCTTCAGTACTTCACCCAAGGCAGACACAGGCAGTGCTCTTCAAGGCCAGGTCCTGGGCCATGGCTCCTCACAGTCATCGATGGATTACGAGGTCCAGACTGTTATGGGTGGTCAAGTCAGTGGAGAGGACTCGGGAAGACCTGCAAGTGAGTAGCTTTAGGACTAGATCTTTATTAATAGGCTCGAAAGGGACAGGTCCTAGGTCACAGTTTCTCTGTCATTGAAAGACAATTAGGTCCAGACTATTATGGGTGATCAGATCATTGGAGATGACTCGGCTTGGTCAGTTAGAGAGTTTGAAGGACTAGATCTTTAGTTCTAGGTTCTTCGAGCCAGGTCTTTGGCCAAGGATCCTTGCAGTCATCAACATGCTCAGACTGTTATGGATGGCAAAGTCAGTAAAGAGGACCCAAATGATCAATAAGTAAGTATTATAGTGATAGAACTAAATCTATAGTACTCCGCTTTTCACAGGCAGATCCTAGGTTACGAATCCTTTTAGTCATTGATGGACCATGGGGTCCAAAGAGTTACAGGTGGTCAGATCAGCGTAGAGGAATCAGTGAGAATAGCAGATAAGTCTTACAGTGATAGGACCAGATCCCTAATACTCGGCTTTTCTGGGACAGGTCCTGGACCACAGTTCCTCAAAGTCATTGATGGACTAAGATGTCTAGACCGTTTAGGGTTGGACAATCCTTCACAATCATTGATAGCCAATGAATTCCAATCATTTAGGGCACTTTAGGTCTGGGATTCTTACTCTCAGTTTGTTATGACTACATTCTTGCAGAATCAGCAATGCATGAAAAGTTTTTTTTCTCGTAAATCCCTTCAATGTTCCTTTCATTAAAGGAAGATGCTTGTCTTCCAAGCTGTCTCCTCATTCTTTTAAATTTTATATATTTTTACCCTGTATGTATGTACTTTTTTATCTGAATGAAATAAATTGAAATTGAATTATCTCCCTTCAATCTAGTTTGCATGGTGAGAGCTCTGTACGATTACAGCGGCAACTGCAACGAGGAATTATCATTTGTGGACGGCACGATCTTCAAGCTTCTCCGACGGGATGAGAATGGAATTGATGATGGATTCTGGGAAGGGGAACTGAACGGAAGGGTCGGCGTCTTCCCGTCACTTCTCGTTGAGGAGTTGGACTCCGAGTCACGGCAAGACTCCAACGATGTAAGTTTTTTTATTTTCTCATAAATTGTATCTGTTAGGGTATGCTGCTCGAAGGTTGCAATTGCTCAGAGCGTGCCAATCAAGATCATTGTTTCATGTGTGTCTTGTTAAATGTGCAGACTGTGCTCAAATAAAAACAAGCATTTTAATGGGCAACTTATTTGCAGTTGATTTGCAATTGATCACAATTTTCGAACAACACCCCATAGTTTGGATCATACCTGCCAACCGAAAGTATATTCTTCATTATTTTAGTCCTGGGAGGTGTTTCACCAAGATAAGAAAGACTTTAAGCACGACTTTACGTTTGACTGGTTACCCTTCTTGTGCATAATAATTCATAATAGTGCGTGCATTCAGCGCAAGAATTTATACCAGTCGAACTTACAGTTGTGCGTAACTTTAAGAACGACTTGGTGAAACACCTCCCAGGGCTGTGTTTCATAAAGCCGTTGGTAGATCTACTTATGACTCTACAAATGATTGATGACTATTTCTCGCACTCAGTAACCCCTCTGCTGCTGGGTTTGTAGAAGAGAAAGGGTCAACAGTTGCTCATAGAGTCATGCATAGAATATGCATAAAAATTTGATAAAAATCTTGCATAAAATTTATCATTTATCACTGATGGTAATTTTGTCAATACTAGTATCTACCATGGCAACAATACACAATATCCAATTACTATTGAGGGTTTGATCGACTTGACAAGTGATCACATGGTTACTGTCAATGGTAATATTATTGCAATATTGATGCATTAGTTTGTTGTATATCTGTATGAAAGAAAATGAATATTCAAATGCGTAATCATTACCATCTGAATACTCTTAAAATAAATATCCATTACTGTAGGGGTTTCTTCTGGTAGTACAAACAATCAGATGCCTGTTATTTGAAACAATCGCAAATTAAAGGAAAAAAAACACCAAAAAATAGATTGATAATGTGAGTGAATGATAAATCAGAAACTTTTGTTGATGTATTAAGTTTTTAGATGTATGATTTCCTTCTACTAAGTTCTTATAATTGAGACTACTATGCACTTTTTTGTCTCAGAACTGCTATTCTCTTTGGTAAATCTTCTGTTTGTTTTTAAAATCCAAATGATAAAATGTTGTTTAACCATGCTTTTTGTCATATTTGTGATTCTAAACTTTTTTTTCATCAATATTGTACCAAAAAAAATGTCCTTTCTCTCTCTTTTTTACATCGAATTATCTTGTTCTTGACCTTCAATATTTTAATACCAGATGATGATATATGTTGCATGACAAGTTAATCTAGTTAAATATCTCAGTTTTATTATATTTGTTACCTTTTCTCCTCTTCTCCCAGTCCAAATCTAAACCTAGGACCAGACCCAAGTTCCGAAAGCACAGATGTAAGCACAGATGTGTCCCCTCCATTATAATAGACGATGTTCATTGCTGGTCCAATGAGTCTGGCTATAACTGTTCTTCGGAGGACAGTTACGTTGAAGAAAAGTTTAAGCCAAAATCTTTCTTCGCGAGTAAAGCGGCGGTTCAAAGCCGTCGCCCCCAACAACGCTCATCCCCCAGACACCCTATCGCTGCCCGAAAGGCCAATCGTAATTCAATCTGCAAATCCTCTAAGAAAATCAAGAAAGTTGAAAAGAAGTCTCCCAAAAAGGGTATGTACCGCTCAAACGCTAGTCCAACTCGTAATGTTGTTGCTTCCTGCGAGACCGAAGTTCATGGCAAGCGCTCTCCTAAGTCTGTAATCCCATCCCGGAAATCCCCTGCTGCTTCTCAGTGCAAGGAGTGTAGTTGTGGCGATAGGCGTGTTGTCCAGCCGGCACGGAAGCTTCCTCCGCTTCCGGAGCCAAGGCGTGATCCTGTCAAGATGGGGAGCCATAATCAGTGGTTCAGAATCCAATCGACGGATGATACAGTCCTCAAGGCAGCTGCTCAGCAACGCGCCCGTGCTTCTCCACAGGATCAGCATTTGAGTATGTATGCTTTGGATAGGATGAAGAGCCCTTCACTCAACAGCAACATGAACCAGTGTGGGGGTTTCAGCCATTATGAGGTATCTGCGGATCAAATTAACAAGAGTCAGACTCTCACCAGGCCCAAGTCCTGCTGGGATTGTAACGAGTCTAAACCGTGTCGCTGTCGGCCGCAACTGCCGCTTCCTCCAGAGCGGCTAGAATCTCTGCGGAAACCTGATCAAAGACAGCATGATCTGTATAGTCAAGTAAATCACAAGCCAGAACAAAAGAGACAGGGACAACATAGACCAGACCAAAAGAGGCAGGGCCAACACAGACCTGAAGAACACACACATGGCCCAACTGGGAAAGGTCAATGTAGACAAGACCAGAAAAGGCATGGCCAGCACAGACCCGAACAACAGAGGCATGGTCAAACTCGGCAAGGCCATAATAAACCAGACCAGAGTAAGCAAGGTCAGCAACCACAAGACCAACACAGACGAAACCAGCAGAGGCAAGACCAAAAGAGAAATGGGCAATGTAGTCCGCAACCGCAACGTCACTACCAAACTGCACAAAGCCAGCCAATTGTAAACCATCAGACACAAAAGCATTACAAACGTGAGCAACACAAACCAGCACAGGATAATCATTACCAGCGCATAAAGGACCCACAGAGACAACACCTACTAAGGCAAGACCATGCAAGACAGAATCACAGGAAGAAAGACCAACATAGACTAGACCAACAAGTTCACAACCCTCAAAGACAAGTGAAGCAAGACCAGAATAGGCCGGGTCCACGTGTGCAAGAGCATCATAGCCAAGATAGACCTTGCCAAGATAGGCCTAGCCATGATAGGCCAACGCAAGATAGGCCTAGACAAGACCAACTGATTCATGGACCACAAATGCATAGCATTTACAGAGCAGACATGCAGCAACTAGACCAAGCCACACAAGACCTACTCCGGGCGGCCCAGTCAGACTCAAGCTAAGATTATAAAATGCAAGACAAACGTAGAGAGGACCAAACGAGCCAAAGCCATAAGAGACAGGAGCCAAATAGTTTAGATCAGACAAGCTGTGGTGAACAAAGACAGGAACCACTTGGTCAAGACTCCCAAAGAGAACAAAAGACCAGTCCAGAGCACCAGGACCAAGACCAAACCAGTGATGATGAGTCCAGGGAATATGTGAATACCCCTGAAGACCGATGCCCGACAAGTCATGATGAATGCAGTGATTATGTCAATGCCCCTGATGTGGAAATACATTCTAGAGGAAATCAGAAACAATGTGCTAAGCAGGAAGAGTCTCAGAGCGCAGAAGGAATCACATATGAAGTTAGCGACGCTGTATGTAATGGAAGAGTTCAACGTGAAACAGATGGTAAAATTGGAGACGAGTCGGATGAAGACAAAGCTCGCAGGAAAAAGAAGTTTCTGGACTCGAGGAAGAGTCTGGAAAGAATGTTCAGTGCACCCATACTGAGCCAGCCAGAGAGAATGGGAATGTCTGACCAAGATAGAGAGTCTGAAGATAACGATCGTAATGAAAGCAAGGCAATGTTTCATCATGGCTTGCGCCTTGGCGACAGCGTAGCAGTAAGCATGTCTGACTCTGAAGCGATGTCTGGAAAATCATGGTCCGTCAGACCACCCTCTTCAAGAATTCACCTGGGAACTCCTAATGGAGAACCTCGTAAAAAGAAGACAACATTTTGTTTAAGTAACCAGAGGGAGAGAAAGCTGAGTGCCAGCTTTCACATTGGGAAGTCATCGACCAGCTCGCGAAGATTGCTTGAAGAGAGAAGAGCGACATCTATACCAGATCTGAGTATGCTGGAAGGCATGTACAGCACCAGAATAGGCCCACCGATCAGTCCGAGAACAGACAGTCTGATCAAGAAGCGTCCTGCAACTGGCATTCTCAAGAAGACGCAAAGCCTGGACTATCGTAAAGTTAACCATCCCTCCTTCAATCTCGATTCCATGCATGATAGTCATGTGTTGGAGAGTCTGAAGCATGAGAACAGCTCAGAGAGACTCTCTCAAGGTTGCGCTTCTGTTGTAGAAGAAGAGGAAGAACAGGTCAAAGGTCAACCCCATGTTGATCAATATGCAAAGGTGGCAAGGAATCGAGATGATAGGTCAAAGGTCAGATTACAAGCGTGTCACGTTGAGGTGCAAGAAGCCCCACGAAGTCCGATGCTCATAGAACGCCGCACAGCCTCACTTGACGAAGAAGCCCAAGAAAGATACAATCGATCTTGTAACCAGGAACGCAAGTCCAGTTGCCCTACTGCATCTCTCATCTTCCAACAGAGGCAAATGGGGAGTATGAGTCCGCCAAACTACCGCAAGATCGGCTGTTCAAATACTTTAGGTGTGGCAAATAGTAAGCGAGTCTCGAGTAGGGTCATCAGTCCGACTCTCGAGCGACATCTTCGGAATATCAATTCCTTTTGGTCTCAGAACCGTGCATCAGTTGCCTTGAACGGTTCTCCAGATTCATCATCAACGTCTCAAGCAATGTCGTTGGAGAGCAATTCTCATCGCCGAAGCAAGTCCCGTAGCAGCTCTATGGATGCTGACTCCCTGTTGAATGATGGGAGAAAGAAGGCTGTGAGATCTCGCAGCTGTTCGCCGGCTAGGAACCGACAAAGCGCTCCGATTTTTCCCCTCAGTACCAGTGTCCCTGTCCAATCCTCCTGTTTTCCTCAAGCCCACTCTGCCTACCGTAGCCCCTGCACCAGCCCACGGAATAGCCCAAGACTCACCAGGAAAAAGGCACGCTATTACATCTTTCTTCTGTCTGCCCTGCTCTCGATGCATCATGTCATATGCTTCATTTTCTGTTTTAAAGTTTTGTTTCGAAGAAATTCAATTCAATTCAATTCAATTCAATTTCAATTTAGTTTATTGATTTTCAATCCACAAAACAAAGGATTATTATCATTGAAACATAAAAAACAAATAAACAAGCAAACATAATATTGACATAAACATAAACAACAGCAACAAAAACGATTCAGGAAATTAGACCAAATGCCATCTCCACATTTTTCTCCCCCCCCCCCCAAATGTGCATCTTGTCATACACTACTCAAAGTCATGAAAAAAAACCTGTGTTTTACTTGTAATTATAAAGATTTTTTTCACAAATAATGAATAAATAGAGAAGCAATAAAGCATCTTATTAATTGTCAATTGAATTAAACCAGGAAATAAATTATGTTAGTTTTATAAAAGAAGGATGCTTTTTTTTTGAGAATGATGATTTTATTTTGTGCATATCTGCAAGTTTTTATTTTGTTTTTGTTTCACTCTATCTGTCAATGTCATGAATTCCACAATAATTTGTTCTGCGGATTTTTGCATGGACCAATGACTTTAAAAAAAAGAATGTTTTAATTCTTTTGTGTTGTTGAATGCATGTCCCTACAGATATCCTCTGATTCCCAGGGGTTGAACTTCAACTGACAAGTGAATC
Source organism: Temnopleurus reevesii (assembly GCA_036244855.1). Taxonomy (NCBI): domain Eukaryota; kingdom Metazoa; phylum Echinodermata; class Echinoidea; order Temnopleuroida; family Temnopleuridae; genus Temnopleurus; species Temnopleurus reevesii. The sequence goes on along the minus strand of BQKZ01006645.1, from coordinate 29,349 downwards.
AAATATAATACCAATATTGCATATTTTTTCATGCATGAGTCAGCATGGGCTGTCCTCCTCTTGGGGTTCTGATAAATGGAATCAACAAATCTAAAGATGCAAATGAAATGAAATTTCTCCTTATTTTCCTAATATCAGAATTGAATGGTTGTTGCAACTAAGTCGGAGCAAAGATAAATACTTGAAAAGTTTGCATGGTTGTTCTTGACTAGAATTATAATTCCCTTCCTGAAATCAAGCCAAAACTTGTTCATTATAAGCACCTGATAATGATAATAGGGTTACAATATTAGCTGAAAACAAACTTGCATGTTGTGCATGCATCCATTAGTGTCTACTTGACTTTTTATCCCAGAGAATCAAAATTTGCCTGACTTTATGAAATACACTGTAAACATAACTAAAAACATTGAATATAAGACTTTCTGAGGAAACATCCTCGCAGAAGAATTTTACAATTTCCTCAATCTGTAAACTTAAATTTCCCTTAGCAATCATGCATGCTATGTCAGAATTTTGCATTTTTTGACAGGTGGACTAGGAGATGTGATACAAAACATTTTACTCTGTATTATCGTTTTCTTAAATTTTCTCTTGCTGTGCAGTTACAGATAGAGTAACTTTGCACTTATCAAGAAATCTGCATCCCATTGTCTGTTGTGTTGCATCATATGTTGGCCTTGCATACTAACATACAAAGGTCACATGTTTGAGGCTGCTTTTTAACTTAATGATTGCATTTTCGTTATTCCGTTCAGGGAGACACTGTATCACAAGACTACGAGAGCACCGAACCGAGTACATCACCCCCAGCCTTCTCTCCACCAGCCTTTGCGCCCCCTCCCCTACCCCCCACCCTCATCACCGGACCTGACCCAGATTATGAAGAGGTCGATAAACAACGTCCAGCATCAGCGAATGAACTGGGTATGCATGTGTTGTACTGTCATACCCCTGTGGGGGTTGATAGAGTTACAAGATGTCTTATCTATCAAGTTTAAATTTTTTTCTCCATATACTCTGAAAAATACTATAGTAGTACAAATTATATTTAGCGGAGAGTCTGTGATGGCTCAGCTACAGGCATGTTAATAATATATTACCTACTGGAATCATTGAGTGTAAATGTAAATAATTTCTGTGCTATCTTGATCTGTTGATAGAGCAACATCAATCAGTATTCTTCCCTTCAGCCACAGTCGAATATGTCTTATTCTGCTTTCTGAGAGTGTTTGAACTGATCAGTATGGAATACTTTCCTGTTATTCTTTATTATTCCTTTTTTCTTTGAAAAAAATAAGCAATTCTTCCTCTCCTCAATGATACTAATTCATGAGACTATGATTCACATTGGAGCTATCTCTGTATTACGTTAATTATTTTCTGGATTTGACACATTTTTAGGTATTGTTTCGTTCTTCATGTTAATGAATTCGTTTTATATTGATTTCTTTTATATTTTAGCTTCGCCTCCATGTGCACAGGATGCATACATGCGTCAACCATCATACGTAGAATGCGCTCGCTCAGTACCGGCAAGTCCAGTTACAGCGTCACCTCCCTCTGCATCCATCAAACCGGTAAGTTTAGAGTAAAGAAAATATGCTGGGGGGAAAAAGCCCCCCCCCCCCAAAAAAAAAATATATATATATATATATAAAAATTGGATGCCCTCAACCAAAAGACCCTTGGCATTTCACTCCCTTTCAAGTCTTATTTTTGTAATGAATCATATGAATTGTTTTTCGAAAAAATATTCTTAAAGTTTGTTCTTAAGGTTTTTTAAAAAATATCATTTGAGGACATCAAAACAATTTTTAAAATTAGAACTTTATGACCAGAATTGTTTTGCCCTAGCCTCTAACTTTGCACTGTCTCTTACTTTTTATTAAATAAATGCACAAAAGATAATTTTTTTTTTTAAGCCTTATGTACAGAAGTGCACTTTACATCAAGCTTTAGAATGATAATTAGGACTCTTTAACCAGAATATTTTCGCAATGACTTTATTTTGTTTATGAATATCGCAATGCTAACCTCATTAAAGTATCCATTCTGTATAGTGCACCTTCAATTGGGTAAAAGTATTCATCAAAATATGAAAATAACAGCTATTGATAAGATTTCAAACTTGTATGGAAAGGTAAAAATATATGTATACCTAATCGATGGATTGTATAGAAAAAAAAATTAACTTGAACTGATAGGATTTTAGAAAGTTTTTTGAAGATTTGTGCATTTGAGGGGTGACAGCAACACATAGTTTTTGACAGCAGAGGTGGGTATCTGAATGAAAATATTAAAGCAGAAAAAATAAATGATCAGGAAGCATTGTGGTGTAGTGATGTAGATTCTCGCCTTTCAAATAGAAGGTTGGTGGTTCAAGTCCCACCCATGACGTTAATTTCCTTCAGCAAGAAAATTATCCACACTGTGCTACACTCAACGAGGTGAAAATGGTGCTATTATTATCATTAGTGTAAATTTTGCCTACCACTTCACAATACTACACTGTCGGTCAACCCATTAAAATTTCTCTTGTGCCCTTGATACAGCACCCATGTCTTATGCATTAGACTGTGTATAATAATTTTTCATTTTATTTGAATCGACAGGTGAGGGCAGCACCACCTCCGCCATCAGCGAAGAAGAAAGCCGAACGACAAACATCTGGTCCATATGAGAATACAACACCAGTCTCTTATGTATGAAACAATTATAGAAATTAAAATGAAGAAAAATTAGTGCTCTCTATAGAACAATTCCACACGCCACACTATCAAAGCAACCCAGATTCCACAACAAGATGATGAACGTGAACTCGAACATGGTTGCCACCATTGTTTACATTTTTGAGAGTGCCTGAGGAAATAACTGAAAATCAAATTATATCAGCCCATGTTTGCAGTGGGTGTAGTTGCTAGATAGTGCAAGCGATCTCACCACATGACATACCCGGTATGTGGATATTTATGCCGTTGACTCGTGTGCTGTTGAAATAGGGCATGATTGCAGTATATATCTTCTGGGGATCCTTTCATAGTTGCGACTGTTCATTTTTGAATGGTAGAATAAAAAGGGAAGGTCATCACAGTGGGCACAATGGACAAAAGATTTTGAACACAGTATGCAGATTTTTTTTCGATGCTTGTGAACAATGTTATAGACAAGTTCAATTTTCAGGAAAGTTCCTGATTATTAAAAGAAATGATTGTCAGCTTATGTTGTAGCAATCCTAATTGAATGTATAGAAATTGCATTTATAAACCATTTAGACCTGATCAAAAAGTATTTAATACATTTATTTGTTATTGCTTATTATATGGTACTGCTGTATTACAGTAAATAGTCTATATATGTAGATCAGATTTGTGTAGAATACAAAATACATCAGTAACAAAGGTTCTTATTATACATTATTATATATATTTTCTGATCTGGTCAGATGATGATGTTTGATGATATTGTCACCCCTCCCCCCTCTTACATAGATATACAGAGATGCCAACTGTTCCGGAATATGCATGAATAGATATTAAAATGCTAATAAATTAACAGCTGATCCATATATTTTTTGCAAGAGAGAATCTATCATCAGATAAGAATTGGTTTGGCTGTTATTTCTATCATCATACTGATACCGAATCGGTTGGCATCTGTGGAGTATAGATGCATATATTATCCAATAAGTGCAATTATATAATGTATCAAAATGCAGTGCTAATTATATTGATCAAACACAAGATCTTTCCAAATGATTTATAATCTGACTGGGTCCTGTAACATAAAAGAGATGCAATTAATCTTGCAATTAATTGCATCTCTTTGGTACACATTTTGCCATAGACTTACGATAAATATTTATTGTAAGTTTAATTGCATCTTTTATGTTACGGGCCCCTGGTCTTGCAAAGTCCATAAGTATATGATTGTTACTCTTTTCTATGGATTAGAATTATATGTATTTTTTTCTTGTCTTTGTTTTGTCTTTATTTTTGATGATTTTTTAGGGTAGAGTGTTTCAACACTGGGGGAAATATCGAAGACCTGAAGTGTTATAATTTCCTTTTTTTTCAAATAATGTTGTGACATCAGCATATTTGTTGCTGGAAGAAGAGAAAATTGTTTATTTTAATTATCAGACTTCTTACCCAAGCATCTTTCAACCAGGAAAAACAGAATTTTCAGTAAAAAAAGAGAAATATGAGCATGCACCCGTGAAAAATGTCATTTGAGATTATGCATGTTTACTATGACAGTTGAAATAATTGTTCTTAATACAGAAAATAACATAGATCTCAAATATGAATTATATTTTCTCCATAAAATCATTTTACCTTTACGTGTGCTTGTATTACGAGGTATGAGATAAATCAACGTCTAATGTAATTTATATCTTCCAATACAATGTGAATATTTTCATCATTCTTTGATGATGATTTCTTATTATGTAACCTATGGAAATAAATATTTTTGCTTACTAGCTGCTTTGCTATGATTAGAAATGAAGATTTTATATAAATGTATGTACTGCTATTGAATTAAATGTATCTATGAATTTGCCAATGTTAACAAAATTGATTGTTTGTAAATAAGATTTTTTTCTATCCAATCAGAGAAATTATTTTGCCATTTCTACTCTGTATATAATTGAAAATATATTGAAATAATGATTTATATCATGTGATTTTGTTAGAATTTAGAGAATGCTTATGAATAATCAATGTTGAATGTTTGCTGTCAAGTTTATTTTTGTATCAAATCATTTCATATTGTTGAAACCAAAGTAAATCAATGTCAGTCTGTTTTCTTATTAGATCTTTTTTTCAAACACAAATGTACTTTCTTTTATGAATAAAGTGGTAAAATATGGAAGGGATGAATTACTTTGAAAAGGTGTGAAACATTTTGATTGAACAGAATATGTGATATTTCCTGTAATGACAGATTGAATGACTGTATTTTGATAAATCAATGTAAAAAAAAAAAGAGTTAGCTTTCCTAAATCCTTCAGATAGAAACAAATTACAAGGCCTTTAAAAATTATCAATTTATTTGTCAAAAATACAATTTTTTCAGAGTAATGAATTTTCAAAGTAATATACAATTATGACAAGCACTTTAAATATTTCTTTAGACATTATTGGTCGATTGTTAAATATATATATAGATATTTATCTCAGTGTGCACCATGTTCTGAAGATACCATGATGTTTAATGTTGAAACAAGTGTAGTTTCTTTTAAGAAAATGACAATCGATTTCAGAATGTACGTGCAAAGAATTGCAGGTATGGATAATATGGATAGAGAGTCATTAACATTAAAAAATGGCAGAGCAGACAATTACCAATGACAAGTCTATAAATATGTATCTATTATGCTTTACAGAGGCAAATCATAGATTATGTACATCCAACGAACCCCCTACATATGTAAAATTCCTTTAAAAATTCTTCAGTTTATATCTGATTTGTACACATAACAGAGAGCTTTTCATCTTTATAAGCTAAAGTAGCTCACAAAGCAAAGTAAAAAAAAAGGAGAAGAGTGAGGTCAGACGTACAAAAAAGTTGATAAATTCATGCAATTTCTCTAAGATGGTGCAAGTTTTCTTCAAGACTTTAATCTTTCAATTCAGAAACGACATAGATCTGGACAGTGTTTCACCAAGTTACAAAAGACCTGAAGAACAATGAGTATCAATTCTTCCGCTGAATACGCGAAACATCGAGTCATTGCGCACAAGAACAGATATCAGTCGTGCTTATATTCTTTCTTGGTGAAATACCACCCAGGGCTGTGTATCACAAGCAGGTCATTTTAAGAACGCCTGGAGTAGATTATCAAGTGCTATGCTCATAAGATCTTCAACCATTCTGCACTAATACTATTCACTCTTCAAGTCATTCGTAGCTTTTATAAACACCATCCGGAAACGGATGTTTAAATTTTGAGGCAAGCGAAAGTGTACTGGCATTTCATGTTGAAGTTTTTCTTTTGTTTCGTCTACTACCTGGATATTGTAACTTTTGCTATGTTTACATGGTGCTTAGAATTTTCTCAGTGGATTCCACTAGTGATATGCTCTTGCATGATCCGTGGAATTATAGAATATTTCATTGAATATGTTAAAATCTGGACAGCTTTTGTAGTACATATTTTGTTTGCTCATGGTGCTTTATTTAATCGTTTGGACGTATTGTCCGAGCATGTATGATTTCAATGGTGCCTATGACCAATCTTCTTTATATGAGAAATGGGATACAATTCTCAATTATTTTTTCCAACAAATATGAACAAAATGTATGGTAGTGCCAAATCCTTAACATCTGCTGCTCCCCCCTCCCCGATTGTCTCTCCTGAAGATTTCAAAATTGCCCCTTGTTGGTCTTTTGAGGAAGAACAAATTAAGTTTGCTGAGCATGAGGAATAAGACTACATGTATTTTTATAGATTGTGTATGTTTGATTTTTCTTAGTCTTTCCAATTTTCTTACAATAATTTGTGCTTTTCACTTAATTGAAAATATATTTCAGCTGTTTACATTTCCTTCTCTCCTCATCCCACTCTACCCTTCATCACCATCATTCTCTCTCCCCACCTGCATGCTCCTTTCTCCCTCCCCTCTTCTTCCCCTTCCCCTCTCATTTCTCTCTCCCCACACCCTCTCCTTTCTCCCTCCCCTCTTCATTTCTCCCTCACCACCCTCTCTCTCTCTCTCTCTCCCCCTCTCTCTTTCCCCTTTCCATCCCAACCTACCCTCCCCCTCCCCTTTCTCTCTCACCCTTCCCTTCTCTGAATTTTAACTTTGGGTAATTATCAACTATTTATATTATGCATATATATATATATATATAAACATACCACCCATCCTTCATATATATACATGTACATGGAAAAAATAAATGCTTTCACAAACTAGGCAAAGGTTTTGTCAGGGTACAAGTAATTCTATTTCATAGATATATTACAGAGTCATTTTATGTTCCATTTCCATCTTGTACATAATTTTTGAAATGTAGGTAAGGTCTAGCAATCATAATTATTTTTTTTTATTTAGTCTGATGTGCTACTACATTACTACATCAATATGTGTTTACATATGTCTATAAATATGTATCTATTATGCTTTACCAAAGTGTTGAACTTTGGATATGTACCACAATAAAAGTCACAATTTTATTCCTTAATTGAAATTGCATTTTGCTTCATTTTCTTACCTGTGTATCTTTCACATACAGCTAACAGATGTGAAATCATGTACCCAATTGCAACTTTGATAATGCTTGTAAAAGTTATTTCATTTGTGCACAATCAACTACTGTATAAGTTGACATTTTTGTGGTGGTTTTATTTGTGCAGATTTCGCAGTCTGGGCCTTGCGAACATTTCCATCGCGTATGATGCACATTCATATATGTGTACAAACACTGTCAAAAATGCGAAAATAACAACAAGCTATAATGTAAAACTGCTCCAAAATCGTGAAAATATCTGTACGCAAAAATATTGGCTTATACAGTATTTCATATAGAAATGTTGCATGATAGCTGCAATAAACTAGAAATTAATTACAAATTTCAAATGGTAATTTCAATACTTCAGAGACCAGCTGCTTAAAATGCACATTTTGAATGTGATTCTCCAGTAACTGCAAAGCAAAATAAAATAATGTAATGGAACTTTTTCACTACCAATCAAAAGGCTTCGGAGTGCATAAAAAATACATTATTTCAAATGAATTAAAAACACTGATAAAAGGCAAATTATAGATTTACACATTTTTAAAAACATAATTGATTTTCTGCTACACAAATGAGACCAAGAATATCCTATCAATCCACAAAATCAAGGGTTAAAATCCCTTAAAAGGAAAATTCATAAATTTTTCTGGTGAATTTAAGACTTGTCTGTATTAGGCTTCAATAACAGAATTATATAGTATCATTCACCATTTAAAATACTTAAATACTAAAAAGTTAAATTGATGTCAGATTGAGCTTGAAAAGATTGGATTTTTTTATAATTCAAACAGACACACTTCAAATTTTATGAATATTTCACAAAGTGAATTCCATATTTGTATGCTCATACGTGCCATCCTAAATTTGTAATTTTCTCGCATTTCGCTTGCTAAAGGAGTTCATTATATGAACATCAGTTACTATTTGGAGCACTGTTGCATCAACAATACCATTGTTCCGATTATCTATCTGTCCCTTTGAACCAATGCTATCAGCTGGAAAACAATAAGCAATAAGATGGAGAAGTATATCATTTTGTATGGTTGAAAGATTTCAGAACAATTGCAACCTGAAACAATAAGTAATTTATGCCAGGGAGTAATCAAAAATTTGCCAGAAGATGATCTGAATTGATTATTCATATCTTTATATCACCATACCCCCTTACTGTGTGTGAAAGAAGCAAAATACTGAAAGGAATTCATAACAATAAAATTGAATTGAAAACAGTCTGAGTGCCATATCACACTATCATTTCCAAGGAGTTCACTGGCTAAAACTGGCTAAACACTGAATAATTGTGAACGAGGCATAAAAAGAGAAGGCATTTTATCTCTTCTTATACAAGCAAGGCTTGAGGATGAGTTCTTTGACACTTGGTATGGAGGTCACAACTTGTTTCTTCTTGAAGTCAAACAGATAGAACATCTTGTTGGTCATGTCCTGTATATTAAGAAAACAAACAGAAAAAAAACCCATAAGAATATTAAAACATAAATAGTGTGAGGTAATGTGTATATCATTATGATCGACATAATTTTTAGGACATTGATCAATGGTGGGGGTGGTAGTGGTAGATGGATGTCTTGGTGAGGTGGTAGTGATGATAAGGAGAAGATGATAAAGATGATGATGGTAATGGTGATAATGGAGCGAAGATGATGATGGTTTAATTAAAAAGATTCTGTTGGTGATAATGGTGGTAACGATGATGATAATGGTCTAGGTGGTAGTGAGAGCTGGGTTGAAATGGTGATGGTGATAATGATGATGATGATGATGATAATGCTCATGATGATAATGCACGTGATCATAATGATGCTGCTTGTAATGATGCTGCTGACGACAATGATGACGATGATGATGACGATGAGGATGGTGATGATGATGATGATGATGATGATGACGATGAGGATGGTGATGATGATGATGATGATGATGACGATGAGGATGGTGATGATGATAATGATGATGATGATGA
>BQKZ01006644.1:20851-31190 GCA_036244855.1 Temnopleurus reevesii | reverse complement strand
TATTCATTAAGCGTAAGGCAATCATAGTGATGCGGTTTCTATACGAGTAACGTGGGCAAAACGGCGCCAAAACATAAAATGATGGCTTCAAACAGGCAAAAATGCGGCGAAAAATCTGAACATATGTGTTCGGATCACCACAAGGTAAAGCGGGAGGGAGACGGTTTGCAAACTTTGTTGGAAGATGAGAGATGATTGGCTGTGTGAAGTGTGGTGCAATGTCAGGGTTAAGACAATCACTACTTAAGCTTGAATACATTAACAGTATGCACGCGGATGAAAGTGAGGTTGAGGGGGAGAGGGATGGTTGGGGTGCCGGCAGGTTTCTTGCCAACTTCCGTGGAAGGTGAGAGATGATTGGCTGTGTGAGGTGTGATGCAATGTCAGGGTCAGACAATCACTGACCTGTCCGTGAACGTGCTCGCTGAATACAAGTGAGGTGAGGGGGAGGTGGATAATTGGAGTTGTTGGCAGGATTCTTTGCCAACTTTCTGATATGGTGAGAGATGATTGGCTGTTTCAGGTTTGGCGCAATACCAGGGTTAGACAATTATTATGCATTGAATGTGCATGTTTGTGGAATACAAATGGGGTCAAGGAGAAGTTTTTTTTTATAGTTTGATTTTTGTAATTTTAGAGTGAAAAGTGAAGAAGAAAAAAAACTTGGATATAGCCCTGCTAGTTACCAGGGCCAACTACATGTACATGTAGTCTTAGCATTGAAATGGAGGATGATCTCACTTTGCAATAAACCTTATGAAATATGGAAATGAATTGTAAAGCTTTAATAGCCCCACACGAGGGATAAATCATCTTCTACAGACTGGATCTCCCCTAGAAATAAATTATATAAAGAGCAAAAAATCAAACAAATAGATTAAAAAAAATGCTTGAAGCAAATCTGACAATAAATTGAAGAAATTTCTAAATTTTTCAGAGATAAACTCAACAGTAAATGTTCATGTAAATTGTATTCTATATACTTCTCTGCAAGTACTTTATTATGTGTGTCTTAATTAACGTTATAGATCCTGCATTTTTACCTTCTGAATATTTAAAAAAGAACTTTCATTATAGGAGTGAATTCTAGAAAATTAAATTTGAGAAGTGCATGATTGCATCATAACATGTGACCAAATGTTGGTGATTCGGAGAAAAAATCTGTGTTCAGTTATTGACTGATTTACTTCAACGTCTCAATTTGTCTCATTTTCTACTTCAAGTCAATGCAAGATTTGTCTTGGGCAGAAAAAGTATTCAACCCCCACCTACACATATATAACGGGCCTCAGCCTGGAGGAATTTTTGCCGATGTGAGAAAAGGCTACACTATGATAATGATCTTGCATTATATCTTCGAGACCCCTGGTGACAGAGGAAATGATGCCATGCTGTTCAAATTATTAGGCTCCATAAAAATTGTTTGGTTGTCCGCCAACGATCATTGATATGAAATGGTCCGACCCAGGGCCCCGTAATATAAAGGTTTGCGATTAATTGCTAATCTGATAGCAATTGATATCAATCGCAAGTCTGGCAAATCATGTACAAAAGTTTGCAATCGATCGCAAAATAAAATAGCCATTAATCGCAAATCTTTATGTCACGGGGCCCTGATCTTGTTTTTTTGTAAATTTTTCATTTACATTGAAAATCACACAAAATTCAGGGGTATGGTGGATATTACATACCGTACAATCTGACAAAATGCATGAAAATACACATTTGACATTCAATTTCAATGGATGTACACCTTTATTCATTGTTGGGTTTTGGGAAATTTTACCAGAAATGTTCTTTTAAAGAGATTTTACCTAAATCATTATAAGACAAGTGAAATATGTACCCTGAAATAAAATATTTTAACAAAGTTTTTGGCATTCCTTTGACCTCCTAGGTCCAGTTGTCCATATCAAATATGGTCAAAAGTTAAACAATTTTTTCAGACCAACAAACCTTAAAAAATGGCATTTACTTGACAACCAAACAACTTTCATTGTAGCCGTAGAGATGAACAAAATGTCTACATCTGTCCACTCATAGCATTTTGACATCACACATGCAAGCGCCTGTTGAAATTAGCCTAAATACTTGAACCTTGGTTGAACCAATGTTGGCTGAAAGCATTAGAAGGCATGCCAACAAAAGATTGTTTATTCTTTACCCTTTTTTTTCTCAATACCCTTTCACTTTATTGAACCCTTTGAGCAATAATAAGTCGGTGCACAAAGGGTTGGTAGATAGTAAAAAGACATTATCTCATAATATTGATGTCTTGGCATCTCTTAGCATAAAATTTAGGGGCGTTAGAGCAATTGCTCTCCTTAAGCCTCCATTTAGTGCTTTTTGGTGGAGTGATTAAGCCCCTTGTAACCCAATCTAACTATATGAAGACCCAATTAGCTCCCTTAATATTCTTCTTGGGAGCATCTAAGACCCCATTTACACCGCCGGCCCAAATTTAGGTTGGCCCAGGACCAGCCCTGGGCCAGCCCAGGGCCGGCCCAATTGCAGTACCGACGTTAATTAACACCGACAATTTTAGGCTGGCCTTACTTGTTCAGTATTTGGATGGTAGAGGCACTCTGCATGTAAACAATATCGCTGCTGATGCGAGGAGACTTTAAACTACGCTGGCAAAGCTTTCAATACAATGACATGTGATGTCATAATCGTGAGCGGGATCGCATTTGGTACCGCAATTGGGCCAGCGCCCGTTTACACAAAAAACTAGGCCAGCAAAGGCTCCCAGGCCGGCCTAAAACGGGGTCTAAGACTAGTAAAAGAGCTAATTGGTAAGGACAATCCTTGATCTCTGTACATAAAAAAACTACATACGAAGTTTAATAAACTTAGTTGTAATGCCATTATGTAAATAAGATATAAGGTTCAATAGATTAGAGAATCATGACTTTATCAAGACTGAAATAAATGATACTGGATCCTACATGCATGGTGACAATTCAGGCTTATAAAATATATCCTATTTTGCGAGTATATATATTCTAAACTTTTGTTCCTTGCGCAGGAAAATTCCTGGATTTTTTTTTTATATATTTCACATTTTATTTATTTCTTTTGTTGTTAGATCTATTATACCCCATTTTGACTTTTAATGTATAAATTTATTTATGTATCTTGATTTATTTGGAACTTTGTTATTGATTTTTCATTATATTTTTATTTGATTGGAAGGAAAAATAAAATAAAATTGAAGAACTGAAACTGAAGAAAAATGAGAAGCTGGATGAAAACACTTGATCTAACAGAATTGGGTAAACGGACCCAAGAATCAGAAAATTATTGAGACTTTAGTCTCTTGATAGAAACTAAATCTTGGCCTCATGTTGTTTCCTGTAGTGAAAGATTTGTTGGCAAGTGGATGAGGTATATATTTCCTCAAGGGAGTCTGATAAAACCCAGTTTCTGTATGCTAGGCTACTATGTAAAGTATGGAGTAGTCTGGAAGCACAGACTCTTGTTTTCGAGTTCTCAAGTGCATAGTTCATAGTCTAGTCTGCAAGCACAGACCCAAGGTTTTCGGTTTGTGTATGCGCAGAGCGTGATTCAGTGTATGCATTTTGTTACTACATCACACACAGCATTGCTTCTTTCCTTACCACCGAAAGCATCTGTGCTTGCAGACTTCTTTAAGCATGAAGTACATGTACAGTGGAACCTCGGTATAAAGAGGTTGGATATAGCGAGATACCTGTTATAACAAGGTGATTTTATTAGTCCCAGCTCTTTATAGTTCTTTGTTTTTTTACCCTGATATAGTGAGGAACCTGATATAACAAGGTAATTTTCATGGTCCCAAAGACTTCGTTATAAAGAGGTTTCACTGTACACATAATTTTCAATCCAGCATTAAAAATACTCAATTACGAAGTGTGATTAGCCCTTTAATCGTTGGAAAAACCCATATTCTACAGGGTACCTACGTAAGAAGAAATTTGCAATCCAGTGAAGGAAATACTATCTAATTTGATAAATTTTATAAAATCTATTAATTCCAGCAAATTATTAATTAATAACTTCCCCTCTCGTCAATCTACATATTATTATTATTACTATTGTTTTTTTCTTCAATTTGAGTATTTAACAGTTTTCAATGCTATTAGTATTGAAGTAGCCTAAAGTAGCCTACAGGGATACGGTTTGTACATTTGTATATTTGTATATATTGTTATATTTGTTGTTTGCAAACAGGGCCTCATGTAAGACCACCAAATTGGTGAAATGAGCCACCCTGTATAAATATCAGAAATAAATGAATAAATAAATAACTAAATAAATCTATACCTTAGAAAGAGCCCCATGAAATTAAAATGAGGATGAAAAATAAACACATGCATTGAGAAATAGCCCACATGCGTTTCTAAACTACAACCCCATGAGCTCTCATAGAGCTTCCATAATAAGCTCCAAGAGAACCCCCACATAATATGCTACGAGGGCCACTTTTAGTGAGGAAAATGTTTTTAAAAAGCCCTCGTTACTTAGAATTTTTTTTACCCTGTTTCAATCACATGAACTTGGAGAGATTTTCGGATTCAAGACTTCAGGCTTTATAGGGGAATTAATCCCTGGAATTCTCATGGTCTGGTTAACCTTTTGACTCCTGGAACCGGGTAGTCCCTGCACAAAGTCTATAGGAATACAGAATTCAGTAGTCAATGGGTTAAATGATGAAAAGTCAGATGCACAGACAGTGAAAATTTGTACTAAATCAGACAATCCATTTGGATATCAAGGATATCAAGATCCCAGTCGCTGATGGGGATCAATGCAATCGGCAAATTATTATTTTTTTTTTATTTGAAATTCATCAAATTTTTTTCAGAAGCGACTATTAACAAAATGTTGATTTTTCGTTTCAGTACCTATATTGATTCTACATGTCAGTGTACTTTGGAAAATAATCAAGTTGAACCCTTATTTTGAATGTGACATTAATCCATTTTTAGAAATAATTTACAAAGTGAATGATATTTCTTAATTCAATGAGACCGCGATAATTCTAGGAGTTTGTTCTCCTTTAATTGCAGAGCGTTGGTTGGCCTTTAATGTTGAGATTTGTCAAAAATTGAACGCAGCATGATACATTGCTGGATGATCGTGGTTTAATTTCCAATATAATGGCATTCTTGAAAAATGAGGTTTGTTTGGCAGACAAAGATTTTTATTTCATTTGTTTCCTATTTTGAATACATTTTAAAGGAAAACTAACCCCTGGAATTATCGTGCTCTCATTGGATGAAGAAAAATCAGACGAACAAACTGCGAAAATTTGAGCAAAATCCGACAACCCGTTCAAAAGTTACAAATTTTCACAGTCACAGAGATATGACGATCCCTACCGCTCATGGGGATCCGTGCGATCGGCAAATCGGAAGGAATCTGTGACGTCATGTCGGACAATTTCTCATTCACTCTGTACACAAAATTTCACGTTTTCTCCTTTTTACGGACAAGTCAACAAAATGCCAATTTTCGTTTGGGGTGTAGCATTTCTGAATTGATTTTGCATGTATTTTGAAAAGAATGATGTTGGAAGCTTACTCTAAATTTTACAGTTATCAATTTTTAAAAATTATATGTACAAAGTGAATAAGGAGTTGTCCGTCGTGACGTCACAGATTCAGTCGGTGTTGCCGATCGCACGGATCCCCATGAACGGCAGTGAGCGTCAAATCTCTGTGACTTTGAAAATGTATAACTTTTGAACGGGTTGTCTGATTTTGCTCAAATGTTTACTGTTTGTTCATCTAATTTTTCTTCATTCAGTGAGAGCACAATAATTCCAGGGGTTGGTTCCCTTTTGAGTGATGAATGGAGAAAGGAAGGCCAAAAAATAAAAAGAGTTCTTTTGGATGTGGAAGAAGAATTAAGTTGGTATTGCATACGTAATCCCTTCACAGGTTATAAAGTTCCAATGGAATCTCTTTTGTGAGGATCATGCTTTATTATGTAATTAAGTTTTGCCACATCTTTTTAAGATTACAATCCTCATCATTTACAATACAAATGGAAGCAAAAATATCCTGGACACAAAAAAGGAAGGCCAAAGAAGAAAAAGAGTTATTTTGGATTCGAAAGAAGAATAAAATTGGTATTGCATACGTAATCCCTTCACAGGTTATAAAGTTCCAATGGAATCTCTTTTGTGGGGATCCTGCGTTATTCTGTAATTAAGTTTTGCCACATCTTTTAAGATTACAATCCTCAATTCACTTACAATACAAATAGAAGCAAAAATATCCTGGACACAAAAAAGGAAGGCAAAAGAAGAAAAGAGATATTTTGGATTCGAAAGAAGAATTAAGTTGGTATTACACAAGTAATCCCCTCATGGGTTATAAAGTTCCAATGGAATCTCTTTTCTGGGGATGCTTGATTATGTAATTAAGTTTTGCAATAAGCTTTTAAAGATAGAATACTACTTTTGCGAGCTAAAATCTGACATTCCAAGAATTTAATGTTACGATAAAGGGTATAAATGACCATAATCTATCGCCAATCAAGTAAGCTCGAAGATGGCTATATTAGATGTATTTGAAGTTACTTTAACAATACTTGTCGAATTTCGCAGCTGGCCAATTGTTACACCGTGCGTTCAAAATCCAAAACGGCCGTTGACCGCTCGTTGACCAATAGCGCAAGTGTACTGTATCTCTCAGTGCGTGTTCCGCATGGTGTGGCAGTGTGTTGAAGTGCATACTGTACGTGCTCTTACAAGGTTGTGTGTGTGTATGTGGTAATGCGCTTGGAGTATCGCGATACTGTTGGTGTGAAGATGAATTACACTGGTCAACAGCAAATTTGTTGTCTGTGATTTTTCAGCTGATCCATGGTGAATCTGAGGCGCTGAATCCAAAAATCACATTGGTTTTGCTCAATCAGGTCAAGTTTCCGAGCTATCCCCATATGTTGTTTTTTATGTTTTGTCACTTGGGTGCTTGTGTGGAGCACTTTTGAAGAGTTTGGTGGGGTGAAATGTCATGGAAAATAGATATTTTCGCTAGAAATTATTATGCTAATGGCAATAAATATTCAGGTCCAATATTTGCTGGTTGTTATGTTGAAAATACCTCAGTTTGAAGCCGTGACACCTTAAAATCTCCAAAAATTGGATGGGGCGAAGCATAAAGCTATTGGATAAAAACTGAACTGGAAGACCAGTCAAAATACTTATTTTTCAACATTAGAACATGAATTAGATAAACAAAACAAAAAAAGTTTAAGGAAAAATGAACAGGTATTGTGAAAAATATGAATTTTTGATTTAAAAAAAAATGATGAAAATAATAAACATCATTATAGACCAATTGGCAACTTTCGTCACACCTTTTATTACCATCTGTACCATGTTATCATGTTGTGAATATATGCCTTTATATTTATGATAATCTATTAATTAAAATGATGAAATATTATGAAAATCAATTGTGTTAGTATATGAAATATATACAAAAAATATGGAACTATTAAAATGTTTATTTTGTTAAATTTCTTTAAAAATCTGAACATTCTGAGGGTTTTTTTGTTATAGGTATTTATTCTTATCCATGGATAAAGGGCAAATGGTGAACGAGCCATTATCTCATCACCAATGTCACCAAATTTGCAAATTTGTCTAGTAATTTTGGCATTGTTTTCATCACTTTTTAAATTATTCAAAATTGATAATTTTCTCTTTACCTCATCAATTTTCTTCAAACTTTGGGGGTTTTGTTTACTAGGTTTATGTTCTGCTGTTGAAAAATAAATATTTTGGCAGGTCTAACCCTTTAATTTTAATAAAATAACCGTATGCTTTTCCCCATCCAAATTTCAGAGGATTTTGAGGTTTCATGGTTTCAAACTGAGCCATTTTCAACAAAATCACCAATTATTATTGGACCTTAATATTTCTTTCTATCAGTATAAACATTTCTAACCAAAATATTCATCTGCCATGTCATTTTATTCCACCAACACCTTCCAAAAGGGATCCGTACATGCCTACATGTGAACAAAACGTAAAAAAACCCAACATAGCTCGAAAACTTGACCTGATTGAACGAAACTGATGTGATTTTTTGATTCAGCGCATTAGATTCACCCGAAATCAGCTAAAAAAATGCAGACAACTTTCAAAAAGTGAAATTTTGTTGAGCAGTGTTATGATAGAATAGATTTTTATTTGAATTAAATGTTCTGGACTACATTTGACCAAAATACTTCATAGAGGTTGTTCTTTTGACATATTTGAGGTACACAAAAATTTTTAGGCATAACCGTAAGGTTTGCAAATGTAGTTTTCTACCTTTAAGATTACAATCCTCAATTCATGCACGAAATGGATTGGTAGAAAACCTATTGAAATTTAAATCCATTTCTTTATTCATTTGGCAAGGTTGTGTACTGAATAATAAAATATAAGGAATGTCTACTTTGAAAGTTTATAAGGAGAGTCTACTCAAAAATAATATTTCTTCAACAGGAGCAGAAAAATTAGATGTGCAGAACAAAAAAAAGTTTGAGAAAAATTGGACAATTAATAAGAAAGTTATGAATGTTTAAATATTTAGACAAATTGGCAACTGATGACATCATAGGTGCACAACTGACCATTTATTACATTCATATCAATGTCATAAAATGTTAATTTTTTCCCCAAAATGTGATTTCCTCAAAACTTTATAACCGTTAGATATATCTTTGTGATAGATATGTAGATCCACTATTTGCAGGGTTACATTCATACAAAATTTGCAACTTTCTGTAAAAATGATGAATTTTCCACCATATTTATATAATGAAAAATTTGTTTAGTTGTGCACCCATGATGTCATCAAATTGGCAACATCTCTGGAAATTTCCACTGATTTGCCCATTTTTTCAAATCTTTAAAAACTCATAACTTTTTTTATTACCTGTCCGATTTTTTTCAAACTTTTTTTATTTTACTCACCAATTTTTTCTGCTTCTATTGGGGTAGACTCTTCTTTTAAAATGTGTGAATACTACATGTAAGAGCTAAGTAAGTAAATGGAAAGTTGTCCATGATTTCTTCATTGATCCTTGCATCGTATCACTGTGAAGAGGTTTTTGTCGAATTATCAAAATTCATTATAGATGAATTTCAAACTTTTGTTATTTACCAAGTTTCTCTTTCCCTAAATGCTATGTGTGAATGATTTTACTGTTTACATTTGAGTAGCAGTTCTAGTCATTGGAGAATCATTTTCAACACTTAACTGTACAGTTTTATGTAAAAAAAGTTAGTTTACAAAACAGCTTTTGTATAGCAATTCTGCAAAAATGCATAGCAAATTAGGATGCGATACTAGGAAAATTATTCCCTGATGCTACACTGTATAAAGGCAAATCATCGTCTGTTGCACAAGATAAGGAAAAGATCTATCTTGCTTTTGACTTTTTTTCCTTTCTGAATTGATTTCATGGCCAGAATTTGAGGTATTTCTAGTGCAGTGCAAGTTGCAGCTCTTTGCGTACCTGTTATCACTAAAAACCTAAGAATAATGTGATCACAGTGGAATCATTATACCATATCTGTAATTGTTCTTAGCTTTTATAGTGACAACAGGTTCTACAGGTAGCAAGGAATTTTAGCTTGGCTTTAATTCCTTTGTTCAGCTCAAAATTTTCAATAAAAATATAATCACAGATGAAGCAAAAAAAATTGTCTGGATGCCCTCAACCGTCTGACCCTATGAAAATGGTCTGACCTGAACTTTTCTTTTTTTTGCTTTTCACATCCAAATTGACAAAAAAAAATCAGAGTAAGATTATAAAAACAATAAATATGATAAAGAATTAAACAAGAAAACACTTTTCCTTCCGACTGAAACAATATTTTCTACTAAATCATTCTTTAGCATCAAAACCTTTTTTTTGTATGTGGGGAGGGGGGGGGGCTTATTTCAAACATACTTTTTTTGCTGCTCTTCTTTTTTATTTGACTATGAATCACATGATGCTTTGTCAATCTTTGTACTTAAAGGGAACTTCACCCAGACATACATGTAAGTGTGCACTCCAGGCCGTCAGTAGATGAAGGAAAATGAGATGAACAAACTTTGAAATTTTTAGCAAAATTGGATATTTTTACGTTCAAAATATTGGTGGATTATCAAAGTTTTTTATTTGCACCTCTAATTTACTCCTTGGATTTACATCAATAACCACATGACCCTCTCTCGTCCATTTTGCTTTGTTCCCTAACAAACGCAAGAACCGTAAATCTATTAAACAGAAACTTTTCCCTACGAGCAACCCCCCCCAAATGTCGCCCTCACGCCTGCCACGGCGAAACCGCGCCATTATAGCG
>BQKZ01006643.1:0-23465 GCA_036244855.1 Temnopleurus reevesii | reverse complement strand
AGTAGACCATTGGTCTGTCTGCAGACACTTTGTAACCCTCTTGGTGTCAGTGCCCTCCACCTGTTACATAGTATCCCCGCCCTTACCCTTGAAGGCGATCAACGCCGAGGTATTCATTGCCCAGCTCCACATCGACCCGTCTGGGACCTATTAACACACTCACATTCATATCTGACAGGCCCTATTCAAACCAAACAATGCTGCCGAGTAAATTCCTTTCAAATGATTGTGGGTTTCATGTTTGAATCGGCAACTCCGAGGGCATTGTTGTTCATCTCTCTAACGGTAATTGACGATACCTATTTACACAATAATGGGTAGGTATTGATTGACGATGGTTGCATTGAGCATGTCATGACATGGGCTTGCCGATGGCCACCACAGAACACGTGTACCGGCTTCGTACAGTCTCTTCAAACTCAGTTACCACTCCCGATCAACGAACCCCAAAGGACCTTGATTTTTGACACGTGCTTAAAACGCCTCAGTGGAACCCCAGGGAAAATTCCAATGGAGAGAACAGCGTTTTCGTTTCTGGAGAATAAAGTAGTGCTCTCGGAGATCTAATTTATGAATGTTTCATACCAATGAAAGGATTATTTAATATTTTTGACATGTTAGTCAAAATTTCGTTTTGTCATTTAGCCAGAAATATATCTAGGGTTTACCACTGTCTAGGGTATCATATTAAATCTACCAAATTAACTATAGGATGTATCTTTTATGGCTCCCTTTGAATTTAATAATGACACATCGGTAATTGCCACTCCCATATGAACGAGTTTAGAACCCAGTCCAGGTCCTGGAACCGATATCCAGACCAAGCCTTCCGGTCAGTAAAAATTTCTTTCCTCAGTCTAGTAACTCAGTTGATTAGATAATCCCTTTCGTACCGTGCTTATAATGGCTGCACCCAGCCCTCCTCTATTCATCGATCGTACAAACGATCTATACCGAACGGAAACGAATTTAGAACTGGTACTCAAAAGAATTGTCCAGTGATAAGTTAAATTGTTGCTTTCTTATTTAAACGCTTCTTGCCCTATTCAACACCTCTTTCAAGAAATGCCGTCTTAATGATGGGCTCGCATCGCTACCAGTGCGTGTCTAAGTGCCTTCTGTGGGGGTAGATGTTGGTAAAAGGAAAGAATAGGAAGATCGATCTACAAAGCTCCACTCGGCCAGCCGTCTTTGTACTCTCCGGCTTCAGACAGATTTTGATTTCTCCGAATAATTCACGCTTCGTGAGATGTGAAACAGAATAGTGGACCATGCCATATAACGGTAATCTGCACCACGCCATGTAACCAAAAGTGCAAGTGATTGGGAATATGAATGGATGAATACCCAATTCGATTCAAACTATGTTTTATTTAACTCTAAATAGTCTCTAAAAGACCTCTTGTGGAGTAATTGAGCACTAAATATAAATTGCACCGTTATTTCTTACAGTAAATGAGTAACAAATTGATTTTAATTCAGAGCAGGCCCAGATACATTTGTTGATGTTCCACGTGATAAAATCAATCATTCGAAGTCTTTAGCATCATTCGCCTGCTTTTTTCTCAAATATTCCCGAAAAGAATCTGATAGTATTCGACATATGAATGTACTCATTCGTCTCTACATTGTGGGTATGTTGACCGGCGGAGGGTCTAAATGCTGTCCCTGCCCCCCCCCCCCCCAAATGCAATTTAACAGGTGTGAATTTTTTGTCCCTGTCTAGGTGAAATTAAAAGCAGGATGTAAGTACCTTGTCTATTCTAAGAGGTAAAACAAATCTCCTGACTTCTGTGATTGGAAAATGTCGCTTTCCGTTCTGATCTCCGTGCCTCAGGTAGTCGAGGTAGAATTTCTTAAGAAGCTCGTCATCATCGTAAGAGCAGATATCAAAAACTACGTGTCCATCCTCCTCGTACGAATTGATTACGTGCATGCCGAACAACGGGCCCGACTCGTACCGTGTCGTGATCTGTCTTCCCGTCTGCTTATCAACGAGATGGAAGAGTGTCGTGCCTTCGTGATCGAATTCAAAACACGATGACACAGGTTTGCCGAGCATCTGTGACGTGGCAAGTTTGGCGACGTTGATGTTGAGAGTCTGCTCTGAGAATACGATGTAGTTATCTGTCATTCCGAAGCTATGAAAGTACGAAGGTTTGAGAGGATTCCTTGCTCGTATGCTGCATAGCAGTTTGGCCGACATCGATGGACTGTCATCTGATTCACTACTTAACGTTGTCGTCGTCGTTTCACTTTGTAACGTTGATGATGGTAATGATGACGATGAGGAAGATGATGAAGGTGACGATAATGATGATGATGATGACGACGACGATGATATCGATTCTGTAATAATGAGAGAATAAGAAATAATTGTCAGTTCAGTAGATTACTTTATATATCGCACGCATACACACACATACACAAACACACACACAACCCTACATACATACATACATACATACACAGACATACGATGAAGTACACATATTTCTATTCGTATGCGTAATGGTTTTGTTTTCTTTTACACGATTGAATCAAATCAAATTAAGAGAATCTTTAATTGACAGCGTCCGATACATTTCGATATTTCTGACTAACATCATCTAGGCTTCTATTCAATAACGACGTGTCCTCAAACTTTGTGCCCATTCTTGGAAATCTTATGTAACAATAATGGAAAAAGGGTATATCGAGACAACTTCAAACAAATGTGTTTCTACAATTGCAGTATTTTCTAAAAGGGGAAGGACTGTGGTTGGCGCCTGGACACCTAGTCATCCAATTATCTTGATAGGCGAATAACATTCAGATAAATGCACGAGACAGACTCACAGAAGACAGCGACAATCGGTAAAGAAATGAATCAGTGAATCAATGTCCACATCTCAATTATATGATATGATCATATTAGCAATGTAATAAGCAATGTCTGCCAGTAACAGCCTGGAAAAAAGTACTCAATCCAGTAAAAAAGTGATTTGGCATTGCCGGATGAATTCTAAGGCATGCAACGGTCGATACAACAAAATAATGCTTTCTAATGGGAAAATGTGTTTCTCAAAACATTTATCAGTGTTTATTATTTTCCAAGCTTCTTAAACAAATATATTGTATTACCCAACGAGCAACATGTATTGAAAACCCCGGCATATTTCCAAAATATCGTATTCTCAATATTCTCCTGTTTTCAATGAAGAAGTTTGATGAAGATATAGAACACCGGAACCAAAAATTTCAAATTCCCCTAGCCGATACAATTTGAATCCTTAAAATAGAACACTGAGCAGCCTCATGTAGGATTGTCACCACGATAAAGAAGACATAACATCAAATTTGAAAGTATAAGCTCTATCTAAAAAGGGCTTTCTTGTGGGTAAAGGTTAAGTTGATTCATTATTTCAGGGCGACTTCATACTGTGTGTTGATGCGATCTCAATGAACTTCACCGGTATCTCATACCTTCGTCACATCATCACACTGCCTCACAACCGACCCCAATCATATAGACATGATTATCATGAACGTTACATGAAACATGACATGAGAGATGCTCTCATTTCTGTCATCGGTCATTGTTAATGTGACTGGGGTGTCATTCAAGACCAGTATGGTCGAGACACCGTCAGATTTATGTTCAAGATAATAAGTTCTTTATCTTTGCAGGAAATAAAATTATCATTGAATTCGGAAAAGGAGAAATGGAACTTAAACTTTGAGGCTTTCAAACTTGCAAACTGGTTACCAAGTTCAAAACTCTGCTGATTACAATGGTGCTTCTGTTGTCTTCTTGTTCACATCTAATGATATTTCCTTTACCCTAATCTATAGTTTTCCTTTTTATTGCCTCTTTTTGGCAGCATAGCTGAGTTTCCACCGAGCATATCAGCACCATTTTACTACTTCGATTGATGGTGATTAATTCATATGTTTCTTTTGCAAATAATATCTTCTTTGTAAACCACTATAAATGAATAAATTAACGAATAAATATGATTTATGTAACAGATCATGCTATCATTGAACTGAATGTGAATTATATGACATAACTCGACATAGCGCGCTGGGAAATTAGTCGTTATCTCACTAAATGACGGAGTTCTGACGTCATAATTACTCATGTCGCTGTGGTCCTAGGAAACTTGTTCTAAATCGGCAACCTCGTTTGCAGGTTTGGTTACACCACAAGATCATTCAAGAAACAGCCTGTGCCTGGACTGCCATTAGATTCGTTGTGACTCGACCTTAGAGGCGCAAGATCATTCAAGCAACAGCCTGTGCCTGGACTGCCATTAGATTCGTTGTGACTCGACCTTAGAGGCGCAAGATCATTCAAGCAACAGCCTTTGCCTGGACTGCCATTAGATTCGTTGTGACTTGATCTTAGAGGCGTCAGGAGAAACTGCCCGATGTGTCATCATCGATTTACTGAAAATATTATATTGGTCACTTCACTAGCCCACCCGTTGCATGTACTCACTAAGTAGTGGCAAAATGGCACAAAGTATGAGCTTTGAATCATTCTAGTTATAATATATTTATCAATTATCCACAGCAGTGGATGTGCCACTGTTAAAGGTATCTGATATTTGT
This sequence comes from Temnopleurus reevesii, assembly GCA_036244855.1. Taxonomy (NCBI): domain Eukaryota; kingdom Metazoa; phylum Echinodermata; class Echinoidea; order Temnopleuroida; family Temnopleuridae; genus Temnopleurus; species Temnopleurus reevesii. The sequence continues at coordinate 18,869 of BQKZ01006643.1, read as the reverse complement.
AACGTTAATAGTAAACTTTACCCCATTTGGAGTCTTGGGGCTAATTACACAAAATGGTCTTAGCTATCCTCTTCTTGATTCCGTGTGCATGGTGTGTCTCCCTCTTAACACAGACACACACGGTAATACTTCTATGTTATAACGGTGGTACAGAACTTAAGATGTCTTAGCAAGAAGAACATAGCTAAGACCTTTTCATGCGATTGGCTCCTGATTTTTTCTTCTACCAAACCACACTAATTCGCTAGGGTTTGTACAAGATCACAAGTGTACTGTCCACTATCAATATCTAACAAATACCATGAATACTTGCGACTTTTACGAACATTTCCTAAGCATACATTTTCATAAACATAAGACTTTGCGAACCGAACTTCGCAAAGTCTCCACCGAAATAAACTAATTTGCATAATTACCTGGATGTGATTTAGGAAAGAACTTGATGATATTGTAAAAGCACCCCGTGTGGTATGATGTTCCCATGTTATACGAACACCCATCGCGGTCCACCTGCGCATGCGCAGACGCCGTCATCATGCCAAACATCTTTAGGAGGTCGATCTATGAAAAAAAAGATAGGATATAGAAAATTAGGCATAAGTTGGTAATGAAGAAGACTATAAATATATACCCAATGGAATACAATCATATCACCAAAACAGCCCCGGTAAAAACAGTACTTTAATATGTAAAAAGAAAAAAAATATGCATTATAATTTCGTTCACTTATTATGGCAAGGTATCATATCCTTTCGTATAAAGATGATAGAATTTTTCATTGAAATGGAAACCTAAATTTGTTTTTATACCAACATGTAACAACCCCAATACATCGAGGGAGATCTAAGTTCTGATTTCTTCACAAGGTCATTTCTCTAATTGGTGTCATTCTTCCTTGTACATTCATTCTCTGACCTCAAATAGTCTGCGATTTCGGGCTAAGTTTGTACTGTGCATACTGGTATATGTGACTGGTGCCGAGACTAGCGGTTAAACATATTTGGCCAAGTAATGCACAGTGAGACATACAACTAATATTCATTCTTGTGCAGTATTTTTCCAGAGTTTGTGGATTTTAAAATGATTGAATGAGAGATTGGGCCTACAAACACGACTACTATTGCTTGTAAATTTGAATGAAAGACTCAGTGGGGCGCCACCTACCGTTTGGTCTTCTGTGCTGAGATCTTGAAGGTTGATCCTTCTCGGTGTATAAGTCTCTGTGGCTGTGTACACTTCATCCCCAAGCTGATACAAGTTTATTAAATTATTGTCTGTAACATTGAGCGGTAGAAAATGGGTGGCGAATCGCTCGAGGAGGTTTTTACAAGGGTCGGGTACCCCTACAGTGCCGAATTCTGAGAGGATTATTTTGTTGTATTTCATGGCTTTCTTGTAGGCGTTGCTTCGAAGGAAGCGGTTCTGGTAGCTGACTTTACCGTCCCTGATGGCGAACTTGTGCATGAGGGCCAGACCTTCGAACCAGTGCTTGTATTCTGTGTCACCCACCTCAAATAGACCAGGTCCTATTCTCACAAGAGACCCCCGGAGCCAGCCCGGGAGCTTACCTGGTAAGATAATAGAAGAGATAAACATTTGTAAGTACACTGTCACACATAATACGCCGGGAGTTTGGAATTTGGAATTTATTCATTTGAACGTCATTGACATGTACAGCCAACATTTTGTTCTGATTGGAATTTGGAATTTGGAATTTATTCATTTGAACGTCATTGACATGTACAGCCAACATTTTGTTCTGATTACATTTTTTTCATACACATTGTGTTATATCAAACAATTTATACAAAGTAAAGAAAATATAAATGATTTAGTAACAATAATGAAACAATTGTATATGAGATTAAATAAATATTTGACAACAACCATTTGTTGTTATATCCATGATAACCAGGGCCGTTGCATTAGTTAAATGGCAAGATCACATCAACATTTTGTCATTAGGTGTATGAATGTCATGAATATCATTACTGTTTATACACGTTCGTACATTTTCTCTTAGCAACATCTCGCACATATCACGAGATGTTTTCTATGAACTGATTGATACCATTTCTACATGTGATACTGTCATCATTATCAGATCTTTGTTTGATGTTCGGCAGACCTGGACTGATGCCCTTTCCAGGTAAATCACACACACTTATCAGACTCTAAAAACTCAAGCCAATATGGTGCAGAGCGAGCAAGTGCTCTATCAAACAATGTGGGTTGGGGGAGGGGGTGGGTTACATTGTGAAGATGTTCAAAATTGCTTGTTTTTTATCGCTCACATAAATGTGGTTTACGTTGGTCAAATAAACACTTTTCCAAAATGAAAGTTATAATTTATGTGTACATTCCCAAATACAAATCGACATGGATTAAGACATGCATGGTAGTAAGATGTCCATTAACATATCAAACAATTGCCTAGTTCAAGCTCATTTCTGAGTAAAGGCGTATACACCAAGGAGGTGTTTTCTGAAGAAAAAATGAATATGACCTTCTCGCATTACACGATAATGAATCGACAAATAAGAATAACAGTGCCTGCGGGATATTATAAGAATGGGGTGTCCCATTAATACGACCTTTCCTAACCAAAGTGACACGTCCATAATAAATAAAATTAGGCGATAACAACAGTATCAAAATGTCGGGCAAATCGAAGTGACATATTTCAAAAATTGAATTAGGTGAGCACAACAGTTTCAAAATGAAGATTCCATCGAAAAAACGGGTTAGATTCCAATTCTAAGTCATTTACGGATATTCAAGCATGTAAGAAATCAACGATTATCGAAAAAAGCTTAGAAATTGCTTGAGTATGCGGTTTATAAAATGATCGTTTTTATCTATTCTTTTGCCTGTTTCCGACAATCATATATATATTATGCAAGTTGTTGAATTTCGCTATTCATTTTACTATCTACCTTTTTTGATGTGTGTTTATGTCCTGTTGGTGAAATAAATGGATGATCCGAACACAGGTGTACATGTATATTATATGTGTGTAACTGATCCGAACACATGTGTACATGTATATTATATGTGTGTAACTGATCCGAACACAGGTGTACATGTATATTATATGTGTGTAACTGATTAATTTCATTTTCCAGTGTATCTAATATAGAGTCTTTGGAAGATGGACAGCGAGAAGGAATGAAAGAAAGAAAAAATGGGACGAAGAGGGTAAACAAATTTAAAATGTTGAAGGAGAATACCGAAGTCTAAATGCTATTGTGTCCGCTATCATCTGATCGTAATCATCATGTTCTATCTCAATATCGAAGTCCCATTCCCGTTCGACCAATCACCATTGTTATGAAAAACATTTTTGAGGGGTTGAAATGGAAATATAATTTTGGTTTATTTCTCCGAGGTATATTTTTGATTATCTCGCCAGCGCAGGGGACATTGAGAGCCAAGGATAGTGAGTGTTTAATCATAGACTGGACCTACAGCGTCGTCTGATATTGTCAAGGTTAGTTCGACTTCACCAGACAGACTTTACCAACTCAATATTTGCAGCTAATATGAAACACATTTCCACAAACATTGACTTCAGAAAACTAGACCACGAATCCAAACCGTAAATGGCAGAGAACTCGACCGTTTAAGGGGGAAACCAACAGGGATACAGACAGACAACAATGTATTTGTGCTGGTTTGGTTCGTAAGCAGAAGGTCCTGGGTTCAATTCCCGACCGCGTCATACTAAAATAGCGTTATAAGATGGGACTTTCTGTTTCCCTCTTTGGTATTAAAAAAAAAAGATTGGATAACGGAACGGCTGCCAGACCTACTATCTAAGAATGTAATTTTAGAAGTATAAGTTGGAGTTGATTTTCTTGAATATTATCCAGTTATCGTTCTATCACTGTTTACCATAATTTAATGTTATTCATTTAAAATTGCATGATTGACTCGTTAAGGGACTGTCTGTATAAACACCTGTCGCATCTCGCCATTTAAGAGTACAGCATCGGTTTCATCATCGTCATCGACTAATCCAGTCTATTATGATTGTCGCCTAACGAGATTACAGGACAGGCGTGAGTCTCCTACTTAGCAGACGGCTGAAGGACTAGGAGCCCTGTCCCGACATACCTCTCACAAGCAAACACAAAATAATCACGCTTACAAGTCAGGTGATCTGTCAGGAGTAGTTAGTATTGGAGCTTACGGCAACATGGTTTCCAATTTGTCATGCGACTTCGGCTGATTGTTTTGTCATATAATAATCCCGTAAATTTCGCCGTGGGATCTATTTTAGATGAGGGTGAGCAATATCTTAATACCCCCTGCTTACCCCCTCGCTCAGAGGCACTGGTTATGGAAGGGTATATTTTCAAATTAAACATTATTTTTTGATATATATCACTTATTAGGTCGCGAGTAATCAGCCGTCATAAACAACCCACGGATTGCCTCCCAGTTTCCTTGCACTTCCACAACTATGGCAGGTTAGCGAGATGAATGAACGAATTTGGTATAATTGGGCGCATAAAGAAGATGTAGAAAGTTAGGAAAAAAATATCCGCAGAGCTGCTATGGGCTGGGGACCACTCACGAGGCAGCGAGGAAATTCCTAATCATTTAAATCGGACAAACAGCTAAGAAAATCGGCTCTAATTTTGCCTCTCAAATAGCGACCCACCTGCAGTCCATTATGGAAGTAGGACAGACGTTTACCCCGTAACGATTTCCCCCACCTCTAGACAATAACATATATCCCTCTACGGTCATGATGGGTGGGAATTATTATTTCATATTTTGTGGTTGGCAATGTGTGTGTTTCGCTTCACAGAATAGATTCTAACAAGATACTGGGTCAAGAAGAATATATTGACTGATTTTAATTACATTTCAATCAAATTAACAAAACATAGTACAATCTAAAGTTAGGTAGGTGATATTTTGTTCATAATTTAAAGCACGTTTTAAATGACCGACCGTTGCATTAATGAGCATAAACAAAGATAATGGTTGTAGGAGCAAAACAACTGAAAAAAAAATCACATTGTATACAAATGTATGCAATAATTAGAAGGAATGAGAAAATGAAGAGGACAAAGAATGACAAAGAAAATTGAAAGTCAAACAGGGGAACTAAGAAAAACTGTCAAAACGAAATGAAAACATGTGCAAGAAGTTTGATGAATACAGAGTTATTGGACAAAGTAGCCTCGGAAGTAGAATTCGTACTTTTGTGCGGTTAAGAAGCACGACAGGACCTCTTTCTTTATAATGGTTGCCCAAAAACCACAGGCGCATTTAGGCTCAAGAGTCCTGAAGTTTGACTTAAAAACGACCTGACGTACATTCAGAGGGATTAACCTAAACATCTTTATGCTATGATCGAGTGGAACATGACTGTCTGTAAATTGACGAAAAATGTTCAAGGAAGTAATTCATTAGATTGAGCATTTGTTCTTGTTTGTTTAAGAGTCTACCTTTATTGATCATCTTTCAAATAGTATAATCATAAATTGTGGCAATACACATGTTAAAGTAGATCAATAGCCAACGCAAAGACACGCCATTATGAAATTATAATACACAATGGTTATGCTTGAATCTGATTCAAGGAGGAAGATCGTACTATTTGTATCAGATCGAGCGGATAGACAAGCTAAACAATCCACAAGAAAGATATTTCACATCTCCTTCATCAAACTAGCGCCAAAAGTGAAACACAGAATCGCTCTATAGGGACCATATTCTTAATCATATTCTTCATTCATGCACTGTTTGGAGTAGCCGGGATCTTTTCTTAGACTTCCATCAGAAAGGATCTGTTACACTTTCTTGAGGAACTTCAACCGGAGATCTCCTTTTCCAGGTTTGGAAATGTTGCTGAGGATTGCTGTGGTCGCCCTACAAGACTCGTAGGAAGCTGTTTACGTGAATGACCAGACCGAGGAAAATGGGATGGACAAATTTATAATTCACATGGCGTGCAATGTAGCCACAGCTTTTCACTGGCTACAGGAGATGTCCGTTCTGTGCGCCCACAAGACATCTTCTAAAACAACGGCGCACAGCTGAGTTCCGACTAAACGACGCCCCGGCGGAACTATTATATTTAGTTAGTAATCATCACATGGTTCAGAGTCTGGATATAATTGATTACAATTAGATTATAATTTGCATCTTAGACGTATTCTAGAGGTAGATTATGATGTCAATATGAATATGACAGACTCAAACACATCCGATTGGACTTGTCAGTAAATCTCAACATGTCTGTTCAGACCGACCCCATAGGCCTATAGTTTACTGTCAACAGAATAGATGGCTGATCTATTCATTTATCTATTTGATTGGCATTACATTAAAGATGCTTAACGACGGATTCTTCCTACATTTTTGGTATTGTCTTTGCCAGAGTTTCCAATCTTTTAAATATAATTCTTTGAAAAGCAAAATCGCTCACTATGCGTACTTCTCGCTACGTGTTGCTCCGTGATTTTGCTTTTGGACCACGTGCTTTTCTTATACCATAAACTCCTCACAATCTTATATCACATGACTTGAAAAAGAAAAACACACCTTATGTTATAGAGATAATAAAAGACTAAAAACCAACGTACGTTTAACCTATATTCACGCCCCAATTCCAATGTTGAGTCTAGATCACTCACCTTTCATAAATGACCAATATAGTTTTCGAAATCAGCTCACGTTTTATGAAAATGTGTAACAAGGTCATTTATAATTTTCTAAGGCGACTTGACCTCTATGTATTCAGGTGTGCACTATGATTCTTTTCTAACTTGGTCTTACCATACACCTATAGACCTCTAACGGAATCAATCAACTCACAATTTCCGAGCGAGCGGCTTGAATCGGGTCTGTTAGTGACTTCACCGAATATTTAGGCCACATCACAAACGAGAAAAGCCTTTTGCTTCCCGACGAAAACCGAACCGTTGACAATGCTTCCGTGAGAGCTTTCTAGGTCACTCAGGTGCACTCTTAGAACTTATTAAGTTAAAATGAATGGGAAAAGAGCCTTTAGCACATTACTTCGGCTGTTCGGATCACTTCGTAAGAATTCGGAAGATGGATGGTCCTTAGAGAATGCGAGTTTTGTTTACTGTTCGTCAGCTGTAAGGACGGTCAATCCGTCATCCTGCATAAGAGGAAACAGTGAAATTAAATAAGACTTCTAAATCGGTTGTTCAGGTCAATTCGGAAAGTTCCGCCAGACAAACGGTGAGCGAAGAATGTAGGTCTTCTTTCTGTTTACTTCCCGTCGCCTCCAAGGACGGTCAGTTCGTAATTCTTCGGAATTAAAGACTACAAAGAGATCAAAATAGACTTGTGACGAATCCAATCCCTTCGGCTATTCGGGTCAGGTCGTAAAGCTTCGGAAGACACACGATGAGCGAAGAATATAGGTCTTCGTCTTGTTCACTTCCTGTCATCCTGAAGGGCGGTCACTTCGTAAATCTTCGGAATAAGAGTTTACAAAGAAATGAAATTAGACGTGTGACGAATCAAATCTGTTCGGCTCTTCGGGTCATTTCGTAAAATGTCGGAAGATAGAAGGTCAGGGGATATGACAATTTTATTCAGTATATCATTCTAAGGCCGATCACCCCGACAACTTTCGGAAAAAACGAAAACAAAACGGTCCAAGAATATCTGTTAAGAATCAGATCTCTCGGGTCATTTCGTCATAATGGTCAAAGAGCGACAAGCTCCAATTAATTTTAAACCACAACGGTCAATGTTATGGCACAAGGTTAAATTCGTCATAGTGGTTATGTCTAGCGTTTATAATTTCTTGACCACAAATCCATCTCGCTCACCGCATCTTTGTCCGTAAAAGATCACTCCAGTGGACCAAGAAAAAAACATCGTTGAAACCTTCGTTCATCAAATCTGATCTCGTTTTGAATTCATAAAAAATCATTGAACGTCAAAACACAGTAAAGCCATGGGTATAAAACGTGATAGAAAAAAATCCCAATACTTTGTTTATATAGTCTGAATCAATACCGGAGACCTCATCCAAGGGTCGTTTTCAGGAAACCCTTACTCCATCGAGTTTGTGGAAATCTGATGGAGATGCATAATGCCTAGATTTCCCTGGAATTGATGTAATCCTAACCCTTCTTGCCCCCCCCCCCCCCCTCCCCTTGTGGAAACGCCTTACTATATCGGCCTTGTAACTCGGTTATTCGCCCCTCCTTTCAGAAACTGCCCCAGACAGCTCCTTCAGTTGCAGATCCAGACCTCTTTGGTCTTTCTCGTCTGGTGACCGTAGCCACAAACCCAGGCCCTTTTTGCTTATCAAGGACGTGTTAAATAGGTATGATTACACATTTCAACGCCCCATGGTGTTAATAGAACAGCGATACAATATCCTTGATACATTTTCCTGAATTAAGTCATTTTCTTGCGACCACGGTGAACGCCACTCACGTGCAAATAAGCTATAAGACTGTTCTCCCAATCTATGCTTAGACAAACTAGCATTAACGAAAAAAAAAAGCTGAATTGAACACGCCATGAGTGCATGGAACAATTAGGTTGAAGTTACAGACAAGCTCAAACGATTACAAAGATCAGCCCTGGAGATCATTTAAAGGGTATTGAGTTGAAATAACCACTAAACTCTGTTGAAACATGAAAGAACATCTGAAGATGAAGCGACTGAAATTTCAGAGTCAAGTCGGTAGGGAACGGGGAAAAGTATTGGTGAAGTGCTCCCGATGCAAGATCGAAAATGAATGGTTTAATAGTCTGACAGGCCAGATGGCTTATAGAAACTTTCATCATTTAATCAGTTAACGCCATTAACTGCAAGTGAACAAGCCGATTGAAAACCGATTGACTCTCATAACACTCGGGTGGCAAGGACATTTCGAGGTGTGCACATACTGCACCGGGGAGATTATTTCAAATCAAATCAATTGCTGCATTGGTTCATACACACCACCTTAATAGTTACCTGTCTTTGCTCCACTATTCACGCACTCCATATGTATCTATACCAACTCCATTTCTAGTTTTTGTTTTTTTCCTTATAATTCTACTTTTATAACTTTGATGTACTTTGTACATGAGTTGAGTGCAGCATAACCATAACGGATAAGAATACATTGCTAAAGAAAGTTAACGTCATGGGTGGGATTCGAACCAGGGACCATCAGGTATCACCATGGCCCTATATAACAAACAACTTTCAAATCGATCGTACGGTTGCTATCAATCGTAAGTCTGCGGGACACCATGTACTAAAGATTTGTAATTGATCGCATTTTATTTCATGTTACAGGCCCCATTTCATGTCATCTATAACATGACTAATCATAGCGGTGTCTTTTTGCACATCACAGACGGAAGGACAACATTCGTGCTACCCTCAATACAGATCCAATCCCTCCCTTCACTCTGCTGTACCAGTTGGCCTGGTTTTACAACCATTAATCCCAGGATTAAAGCGCTCTCATTACCCAATTCCGTGGGATTAACACATTTGGATCCTATATCGGGGGTAGCCCGATGGGGACGGTTCACCTTGGAGCATTCTGTGGGCAAGTTCGTCGACTTATCTGCTTACGAGCCTCGCGAATGCAGAGGAGTAGGTTCCTTCAAATAGAAACTTCATATTTCGAACCTGTGAACGAGATGAAAGCTGATTGGTGTGGGTACGAGATATTGTTTATGGATGGCACACTGCTAAAATACAAGTGTGGACTTGGTTTCATCAGTTACGACATATTACTAAAAGGGTCCTACTTATTAGGCAAAGGCAGGCTTTCAAATCTGCCATTCATGGGAAGTCTAAATGCCTGATGAAAAATGGACAAAATGGTTTTCAAATCTCCATTTACCCCTGCAATCGTGAATTTGCCATGACTGTTTGAAAAGCTAACGTTCTTGATGCATAGCCTCGTGTCGAAAGCTATATCTTTCTCTCAGTCTTGAATGTCAAACCGCAGCTAAAAACGGATTTGACCACCATCTAATCATCTCAGTTATATTTAGAATGATATCAAATAAAAGCGACCTTAGATGGCGAGCAATTTATCTACTTTGGTTTAATTTTCCTCGAAATACTAATCTTTATATCACTATGGGCTTCTCTACATGCAACATGATTCATACTGACATAGCACCTACAGAAAGACATTTAAATAACATATGCTTATTATCATGGGTTTATCCATAGTAATATTGTGAACTCAGAATGCTGCATAGAATGATTGGCAAAAAGTTCGTTGACTTCTTCCAGCTATAAACCCTTCCCATCCCTATAAACGCAAGGCATGATGGGACGAATACAAATCGGTGAGCCAACCAACCGCAATATTTTGACGTGAGATGCTCGTCTTATTGAGATGGCGTGGGAAGAAAAACATAACGCATCTTTCTTTTAAGAGTAGTCACACTTTCAAAAAAGACGTTTGCCTATGGCTAATAGACATTGATCATATATGTCCATGACACGTGCTTGGCTAACGCTAGCATTGCGTACGTCGACGGCACCCAAAACATACGAGACATCAGCCAAGCCTCTTCCCTAACGCTTCTTTGTGCACAGTGAGAGTCTAATAAACGTTACTACTACGCAAGAAATACATTGGCTATGAACACAAAAGTGTGGCTGAGTTCCTAGCTAAGCTCTGTATTTCAGATGATGCGAGGAACCGACACGAGACATGTCAGAGAACAGATTTGTGTTCATCAGATGCGGTTTTCATCTTCTTTCATTACTCAACTTCAGGACCCCACATCATTCCCGAAGAGAATGATAAATGCTTGACATATCCTCAAAACCGCAACGCCTAAGAAGGATAAAAAGACGTTCCCGTTATCATCTCGGAGGATGCTTGATCGTGGAGGAGTGGAGGAGTATCTCAATTGATGCGGGTTATGAGGGCTGGAAGTGAAAGTGGGAAGGATGGTCTTTTATGCTGAAATAGAGTAGGTGAATCAATAATGAGATGGAGTGTAACGACAGAAAGGATTCATTCTCGTCTCGTTTTACTGTTTAAATATCTATTTCGTACTTTATATGGCTGCTTCGATAATTTCTATGAATAATGAAACTAATGCTACGATCGTGATTTCATTGAAACCGCTATAACTAAACAAACGTCTTCATCTCGTGCGTAATCAGATAGGAAACAGAGAGTGTCATTCATCACGATCTTACACAAGATAGCCTGTCTTGGGTTATACTGTATATATCCATTTGTATTTGCCGTCGTTCATTCTAAAAAATTCGGCTGCAAAGAGTCACAGATAGTGAACCTTTCCTATTGCCCTCCACCTATAATCTACAATAAATGTTGATAAATCCAAGATGTGTGATATATAATGTTGGAGTTGCGTAAACATTGAGGTTTCTGAGTAGATCTACACCAAAGGGTGGGCCTCTGTCCTCGTCGGAGGAATACACCGCAAAGATATCGAGTCATATTTTATAAAAAAAAAAGTTGCTCGTGATAAACGATGTAAAGTGGAAAAGAAACATCATATTCGTGCAGTGTATTAAATGAGTCACCCTTGACTCACAATATATATATACAAAAAAGTGATTGGGGAACGAAGGCGGCCTCTGATTATGCCAGCCTGCATATCGACGAGAAAACGAAAGTAAGAACCGACAAGCGAGGACAAAGAGCTTTCCTACCCATTCTCTATCTTTAAGGTTCCACAAGCATTCACAAATGACTGAAAATTATACTAAGAGGACAAAGGAAATGACCAATTCATTCGCTATGATGAGCCGCATTTATCAAAAAGGAACCAACCCACATATATAAGTTTCATGAATGTGTATGCCGATGTATAGATAGGACTCCATCTTGAGGTAGATTCAGGGCGTGACCGTCTTCTGTATAATCTGCTCTTTCAAAGAAGCGTATGTATGTGGTATACTCATCTAGCTACTACTGATTGCAGGAACATTTATCAACCAAGATGTGACACAAGACACAAGCTGTAGCCATCATTATAACATGAATTGCATGCTCTGGCCAAACTATTGCCCTCTCCAAGCTGTCCGTATAGGCAGATATACTATAAAACTGACTAAAATACATATTCACTATATCAAAAATATTCAAAATCATATTCCATCAGTGACATGTCTAAACGTAAAAATTTGGGCGCACAATTATAGTTCAAAGATACCACCAGTTATTTGATATTGGATCAAACCGCTGTTTGACCAATACGTTGATAGACATGTAGCCGCATTCATTCAATATGGAATTTAGCTAAAAACGAATTGTGGTCACTTTCCGACCTTCGACCGACTTTCACCATTAAATAAGACACGAATTGAACCTCCAAGTTCAGTGTCATCAGCACGGATAATGGTCGAAGCTGGTTGATAATATATTCTAGATAAAGACGTTTCTATTTATAACCTCAAAAATACGTTTTTAAACTAAGTCCATTCATGGTTATATAAAATTCTGCTTTAGTCAATGAATATCTCGATATTTGCAATTTGACAAGAATGGTTTCTTGACCTTTGAAGGTACTATTTCGTATACTCTTCACGATGTCTTGGCTTCTGGCCCAAGTAAACCGAATAGTGAAATAGACGGAATTTTTAACCTTTTATCAAAAACTGTAGGTCAATGTCTCATGTCCCTATATAAAGCTTCGCATAAAGGATTACATGAATTGCATTCGAGAAGGAGGACCTACGCTTTACTTTAATTTCAATCATCTAAATAATTATTTAAAGGAATAACCAAAAATATCACGATTAGTATCCCTAACAATCTTTGGGGGAGGAGGGGGTCGAGATAATAGTTGATCGGGTCCTGAAAATGTTACACCGTTGGGGTGACGCTTAATAATCCGTCGGGTTTACAATATGTACTGTAAAATATCATCGCGAAGGATATAGATTTGGAATACGAAATGCATAGAAAAGGACAGCCAAGACTTGGCGGAAAATGACAGAAATTACCGATACATTCTATCTTCGTTGCCATGGACGCCTACACGACGGTTTAATCAAATACAACGAACCTTTGGGACGCAATGTTTTTTTTTTCACTTCATACCTCCATTTCGTATATAATTTAGGCAGATTTGAAAATATCATTTAGGACCTAATAATTGTACCACGCAGGAGAAGAAAATGGTTTTTGACTCTCCTTTGGTCTGGCAAATGATAGAATTGGGTCATTTGGAGACCGAGGGTTATTCGTTTTATCGCCCGAGACAAGGTGAAATTGAGCGCACTTTTCTGCACCGTTCTACCCTCTGGAAATTGAACTTCAAGATGGTGTAATGAACGTTTGAGCTATGACTGGGGATACCGCCCCAGACACCCGTCCATTTATCATAAAAACTGTAAAGAAACTTAACGGGTTTTGTCTCGACATCTTTTCGATTAAGGCGGGATCCTCGATAGAAAAAAAAATAATGGATGTTGCATGCGAGCTGAAGTTGAAGTGTATAAAGGCAGGGCTGTTGAAACAGACAAACTGAGGAATTTGGGGCGAATTTAACGGTCCTGTCTCGATTTATATTGGTCCGATCTCATGAGACCTGATAAGAGAAGAAAGTCGCGCCTACGGGTCAGACCACAACGATAGAATTTCAACAACTTACGATTGTCTTTTTTCTGCTCTCTTTATTCGCTATGCTATTGGAAGGAAGAGAATGACGGTGGTCTTGAAGGGAAAAAAGAGTGAGTTACAGTAGGTTGAACATGAACTCGTCTAGGCCCAGATCTAGGGCTTATCGCTTTTTTGATGGCAAGATTTGGGATGTATAGGCCTCCAATTCAGGGACCCTGGATTTCAAAGCCGGTCCAAGTTAACTTAAATTTTATACTGAAAAAATGTATATATTGTAATTCATGTTTCTCAAGCTGCTGAGGGCCAACACGTTAGTCTTCTTCCAGATATCTACTTAGGTGGGCCTATAAAGTTCCTACCTTTTTGTAATCTAGAAATCTTCCAAATATTGAAAGCAATAGCTAAATAGGCTACCTTTGAATAAATACTGTTAAAAATTAAACATTTGCCTGATATTTCAAAGCATGTCTGGACTCACTGATTTCAAATATACCATGCATGAAGTGCAGTAATTTCAAACCGATCTAGACATCTGCGCATCCCAAATTATGCTTTAATATTCCAAATGCTTATAATAAACGGGTGGCCTGTAACTCGTGTTATGGGGAAGAGAGAGCGAGTGGGGAGGTGGACGGGAGTTTATATGAGTTTAGCAGGGATTGTGGGTCCATTCTCCAAGCCTGAGATCGAGCAATTCTCAATCATCTCGCACCCATAGGTTTACCAGGGACCACAATTATAATTGGATGGCTACCTATCCAGCTTGGATCAAATCGCTCAACGACTTTACCACTATAATTTGTGTTCAATGCACCTAAAGCAAACACAGACACGAATACAGATTTACACATGCCTTTATATTTCATGTATGTCCTTTAAATGACAGAGATGCCAACTGCTTCCTAACAGGCATGAGACGTGTTTCATATGAATTCAATCCTCTCATTACTAGTGATTGTCTAAGAGTCCTTTCGTTGCCTCTATGTTTGCTGACAGCGTTGCGTCATTCATATTTTTATGTTGACTTCATTCATATTCCGGAACGTTTGGCATCTCTGAAATACTACCAAGGAAAATGGATAGGACGTAGAATGAGAACTTGAACAGTTTTAAGTAAATTAGTGGCCTTGATATCAGCTGGGTACACAATCAACGATGGTACTGATCTGATTTCATACCACTAGTCCGAAGTTCATATCGATTTGTCATTCTTGTCTCGGGTTTAAAAATCGCAGCACAATGCATGAAGATGAATAATCGTTTAAATTTAATCAAAAGAGTATAATCAAATTAGCACAATGAATTGTCTTTGAAAATCATTGTGGGATTGTGTGATAATGGTGGATGATAAGAAGCGATAAGCCCGAAAATCCAAGTCGGTTAGCGAGTTAGGTGTGGAAGCAAGTCAGCTGATTATCCAATGAATAAGTCATTCAAGACTGCCCTGGATTCCCAGGGTAGTCCTGCCTGGTCCTCACTGGCCACGGAGCGCTTTGAAAGGGGGTCTCTTAGTTTCGGTGCTTTACAGAATAGTTCACTTTATCTCGTGTAAACCACATCAATTCATAAGAAAATAATCGATGCTTTTCATTTGTCCAACTCTTTGCATTATTCACAAGTCAGCTGGTTATGATAACAGAATGAGTTGTGTGTTCTTTAAAAATCTCAATTTTTCACTCCCCAGATCCTTTTGATTAGCTTTGAAAATACCGCTAAATATAGAAATATATATATATAATGTCATTCACTCGGCAAAAAGTTTACAGTCTAAATTACCAATCCATTCGAATGATGGGGGTGTTCTAAAAGCAATTACTCGTTCTAATCAGATCGTATTGGGTCTACAAGTCCATCTAATAGGTTGAACAAAACTTTACAAATCTGAAACCAGACGATTGTAGTCCAAGTTTTTTAGCTCCCAACACTGTGAACATCAATACAAGCTAGATCTGTGAATGACTTACATGCATCCATGGACATCCATGGTGGGTATAGGCCTAACTACCACTTTGTTCTAGTCCTGGTCTTTCTAATAGATGCAGATATTTCTTCTACATGTTCTACTCTGATTCTTACTCTGAACATAGAGACTTGATACAGATATACAGATATACAGTTCCAGACTAGTTAGGCCCATATTCCTCGGCCAAGCCCTGAACAGCAATATTTGCCCCCCGATGGGCGAGGTGCACAAAACCACCCTGAACTGTCAAGAACGACAAATCATGCCAGTCGGGAGTATCCATCTCATGATGACGTCATCACGTTTCATCCCCCATGATATAATTCCTCCCCTATCTCAGGAGTCTGCTTGCTCTCTTTGGTTTAGTAGAGAAGGCCCAGGGAGCGGTGAGTTGCCGAAAGCGGTAAAGAGCTGTCAGAGTCTATCATCTTTGATCCAGTTAACAAGTTATTCTCCTCGTAAAGCAATGTCGCCCATCAAGTGACTTGTCGACTCACGCTAACGGCAGGAACGTGAGGCCTATCTATGGACCCCTCCCAAAATGGAACGACTGAAATGTATGATCAACATCGCAGTCATATCACAGAGCGTGTAACTTTTCAATTCTGAATGAAAAGGCATTAAACTTTTCTCATAAAAGTTTTCCAAGAAGTACCTCATATCTGTACTCTAAGTTCATTTATGTATCTTTGCCAAAGACTGATATCGTATCGATTCCGTTGTGGTGAGCGTTGATACTTTGAATTTCATTAATGAAAACATAACCGAATGTATTCCTTGGGCACTGCCAAGGCCGAAAAGAATAACGAACTTTCAATCAAAGTACACTGTCGTAGCAACATTCTGTCTGCTAAGGACATGTACTGTCATTTTGACAAATTAATAGGTTAACACAAAATATTATACAGATAATATGGGCCTATTATAGATATATAGGATATTTAAATTCAAATGTGGAGGTCTTGAAAAGTTGAAAGGCATGATTTAGTAGTGAGGAGAAAGAGACACAGTGTGAGTTTTAGCGTGTGGTAGGTATTGGGCCAGACGGTAGAATGAGTAATTCAATTTAATCATTATCTGAAATACGCTTGCTCGGGCCGAGCCTGGCCGCTTGCCAAGCAAAAACTGGTGCAAATTCACCTATTGTCACTGTACGTCTGGCAGTGAATAAAATGTAATTGGAACAAAAGATATTGGAAGGATTGAGAAGTCAAACAAATTCCCACGTGGAATATGTCCCCTGGCGAGATTACATAACCTCAATGTATGCGTGTCTACTATGGGCTGCAACTTTAAATCGGGATTCGCACATGTCTGTAAAGGCGTTTCCTACACATTTTTATGGCAGACGACCTTTCAAAAAACTTTGGCATGTTTGGAGGTAAAACGGATTTCGTTCAAAAAGAAGGTTTTCTTTGGAGGTCGGTAGACCTTATTTGAGTTTCACACTCGTTCTGACTGCTATGCACCGGCCGGTGTTAGAACGATGAATGAACATTCAGCAATCGAAGGTCGACAGACCGGCTCCAAGATCACGTGACACAGTTGAGTAACAGCTGAGACTCCTGCATGCGCCAAAGAGGGGTATATGTTTTACTATACACCCCGGGCTACAGACTTTCAATGATATGAGTATAGTGTCTAAAAAAGTTTATCCCCGTCACGAATACATCATATTTTCTATAAGCAAAGCTCGAAGTTTTTCCATTACAATGTAAGCTGGGAAAACATACGAAAATTATTTTAGCGAGAATTCTAGCTATGCCAAAGGGGTGCACAATTACAGAATTTACATCTTGAGATAAAAGTAGTTGGTTGTCGACGATTGCTGAATGCCAGAATGGTCAGATAGGCTGAGAAGAAAGCCATGGAATGGTGAAAGTGTAGCAAGAAGAGTTTTTTTTCTGCAGATGATAAAGCCTGTCTTGTTGAAGTGATCTGGAATCTGTAACAAACTTCGTCTTGTCGGAACGCATCGATTTATCTTGGTGAAACGAGCATCTTCGGACAATCCGTCCCAGTCTTTCATATATCACTCGAGATTTCGGCAGTAATTGATGAAACGCTGCTTCTCAGACGTACAATACCCCCTTTCAATCTAGCTTGATCTGATATATCACGAGCTCCAAAAGATGCGTGGACCTGGAGATCTGGGGAACTAGGGTGGGAGAAAGTTTTTAAAAAGGGTGTGATAACTTACCTTTTACTTGTGCGGCTACCGGCGTGGGATATTCCCCCTGTACAGAGTTGAATAGGCATCCAAAATTGGGATCCGAATTAGTCATCCTGAAGAAGTTAGCAGAAATAAATATAAAACTTCAGAAAAAACAGTGGAGCTCAATTTCGCCGGGTGACAAATTATGAAATTTTGTCTAAATTTTTGGTTGAAGTGGGATCCCAGTTAGTACTGCAGGAGAGGTGTTGGTGTGTGGGGGTCCACGGTGGTGTGTGGGATCGATCAGCTGGAGTGACGGATATTTGTAGTTCGTAGTGAGCCGCTCCTCCTATCCGCGTACGTCGCGTGTAATGCCGGGCGGGAATCCTTGATAATACGATTCATTCTCATGAATGGCTCTGTCTCGCCTCAAGCCTCTTGGGTATAACACACACACAGCTCACTTATACACACTGTCTATACCACACACACACACACGTGTGGTACACTGCACACATACGCGCCCGCGTGCTCGAACGGTACTCTCCTGAGTCCTAAATTGACAAGAGGGAGGGAGAGAACGAGAGATCGTGAGAGAGACAGTGAGAAAAACTTTGCCCTCTCTCAAAAAGCTTCTTGGACGTTTAAGGTCACCGCCTGACGGTGCATTCTGATTGGTCAGAAGGAGTGTGACGTAAAAATGACAGAGCCAACTCAGGCGAGCCTTGGAGCAGACGACTGGATCTGTGAGGCTGAGGCAGTACGTCATTCGATGGCCTAGGAGTGACAGACAACAACCATACATTGAATGTTGGCCTACATACATGAAATATTCATGTTCTACAACATACCATAGAGTTATTTTCGTTTTTCTCCGAATGGTATTAAAATGATAAATATCTTTTTCATGCCTTGTGAGACACAATGATATCGCAAACGCTACTCTTACAACGCGCGTACACTCTGCAGAGTGCTCTATGTGCGTTTGTATTATTATCATTATTACCCCAGCTTTAGCCTCGCGTTCACGAGCGCACATGTCATTTCAATGAATGAATATTCCTGCCAAGTCCACTTCGCATGGGTTAGATGTCCAGTGTTCATAAATTTCTCGCGAAAGATATTAAAATCATGGGTAGGATTCGAACCTCTTTGGTCACGTGTTATGACGCAT
>BQKZ01006642.1:23577-36208 GCA_036244855.1 Temnopleurus reevesii | reverse complement strand
TAAGGTGGTGCCGGAGGCATTATGTTTTCGGGTTGTCCGTCCGTCCGTCCGTGCGTCCGTCCGGACCTTGTTACCGCGATAAGTTCAGAACTGCTTGACGGATTTTCACCAAACTTGGCTCAAGTATGTATAAGCATGTGAGAATGAAATGATTAGATTTGGGTTCAATGGGTCAAAGGTCAAAGGTCACAGGGTAAAAAAAATTGTAAAAAATCACCCAAAATAGATTGTTACCGCACTAAGTTCAGAACTGCTCTACAGATTTTGACCAAACTTGGCTCAAGTATGTATAAGCATGTGAGGATGAATTGATTAGATTTGGGTTCAATGGGTCAAAGGTCAAAGGTCACAGGGCCAAAAAACTTGTAAAAAATCACCAAAAATAGCTTGTTACCGCAATAAGTTCCCAACTGCTGTACAGATTTTGACAAAACCTGGCTCAAGTATGTATAAGCATGTGAGGATGAACTGATTCGATTTTGGGTTCAGTTGGTCAAAGGTCAAAGGTCACAGGGCCAAAAAACCTGAAAAAAATCCCCCAAAATAGCTTGTTACCGCAATAAGTTCAGAACTGCAGTACAGATTTTGACCAAGCTTGGCTCAAGTATGTATAAGCATATGAGGATCAACTGATTAGATTTTGGGTTCAGTGGGTCAAAGGTCAAAGGTCACCGGGCAGAAAAACCCGATAAATCTCATTATTGTTATAACTTATAACAGAAAAATTGAACCAATTTCTTTCAAACTTAGTGTGTAGCTCAATTATGTATAAGCATGTGAGGAAGAACTGATGAGATTTTAGGTTCACAGGGTCAAAGGTTGCAGTGCCCAAAATTTGAAAAATGTTTTTGATTTCTGATGGCATGGAACAAACAAGCTGTACAAATCTTTCTCATTGCGTGATGGCGGAGGCATAAATTTCAACCGTGCGCGGTCGAGGATTCATCTAGTTTCACTTGCGTTTAAACGCAACTTTCAGACCTCTGAGAATTACTATTTGTAAAAATGAACAATGAAGTATATACAATATATACAATGTAAAAAAAAACACAAGTTCAGCCACACTGTCACAGACCAAACAGAGGTAATAATGTATATCAAAACTGGGACATAATCAAATTACAAAATCTTGAAAGATTTTTCAAGTCTTTGGTATTAAGTACATTAAACAACCTTTTCATTTTTGTGTGCTTGGTCTTACAAGATAACATTTCCTCAATAAGGCTACCCTTTTGCTTCCAAAAGCAGTACAGTTTAAAATAAAATGATATTCATCACCTGGCTCATGAGAGTTACATAAAGTAAAGGGATAGAGTTCTTGATTTGGAAGGTATCGGCCATTAGCTATAAGCAGTCTTTGATTACCACAGCGATATTTACTAAGGCTCATTCTGTCAGCAAAATCTAATGTTAACAAATAGTTTTAAAATCCAAAGTCTTGCTTGAAAATCCTATAATTTAGGCACAGATGGTTTCTGTTAACTTTAGTTCCCCATTCCTGCTTTGGAATATCATCTAATCTGAGACTTACAGTGGCTTTTATCCATTTAACATCCAGAACCATATCTTCAACAGACCATAGGTTAGACAAACCGCACTTATCTTAAATACCTTTCATTTTTACTATCCAAGGAGGCTTATAAATGTCCTATAAATCATATTTTATAATTTTGATTTGCCTTTCTCACCCTGACGTATTCTACCCCCTGAAATTGACCATGCGCCTTTCAATGATGTCGTACAAACTCATGCTTCCCAGTTACCCATAGACCATACAATTTGCAGTCCGCCGATTAAGGCCGAGCATGCTTTTTAAAAACTTCTTATGAAGCATCTCAATATCGTCTAAAGCACCAACCCCCCAAATTTCACTGTCAGATAATAAAATTGATACAAGTAGCTGATCAAACAGTTCGCATTGGATGTCTATTGGTAAACTCAACAATTTTGCTTTACTTTTCAAGTTGTACATAGCCCTTCTTGCCTGATTAATCTGCTTTTTGATAGCTTTCTTGAACGATCCATTAAAGTTAAAAGTAGTACCTAAATAAATGTAATCATCCACCACTTACGTACTGAAGTATTATTACCTTCATCAAAATGCTCTTGGAGCGTACAAATATATATTTGGGCAAACTTGGCCCATGTTTATTTATAGACAATCACTCAAAGTAAAAAAAAAAAAAAAAACCTGAAAGGCAAGGTGCTTACCTTCTACGCCTGGCGACTCCAGATCTTTACTTCTAAATAGGGTGTTGCTTCCCGCACCAGGTCAAGATCCAGAATCAGAAGGCCCTGGGGTGACACTTGATCCCAACAGCTACCGCGCGGGATGGTAGCATAGCCACTGATTGTAAATTCCTATAGACTATAGACTATAGACTATAGCCAAGAGCACCCGCGGTGCTAGCGCTATAAGCAGACCCACTACTGCAAGGATTTCCTACCAAGGCATGCAGGGTTTGCTAGTCTGTTGGCACATCTTTTTTTAAAACACTCCTCCCCGTTTTCTAGATTGATACATGCAATTAGATTTTTAATCAGCTAATGTTCAATCTTTTGACTTACTTGCTCCCTTCTATGGATCAGAACAGAGAATTTGCTATTTTTTCATTCATGAATGCAACTGAAAACGTCAAATTCAATATTCTGGAGGAGCAAGACCGAATACGCTGCAAAATTTGCCAACATTTATTGGGCATACTCCGTGTTGATATTGGTATCACAAATGTATTGAAATCGCAATAGCAATTGGGAAGTTTTCAGATTGCCTTGCAGATTCTGCTACTATCAGAATTTAGCACTCGGAATGTTTACAGTCTTGTTTTAGCTATCAAAATGGAGTTCCTCTGAAAAGACATGCCTGTTTACGCCGACAATGCCCTACAGAAGACAAACTAATAGAATATAAACCCTGGACTGAACGCTCCTCCTCTGCCAGAGTACATACTGGAAATTATGTGCCAAATGTATCCACAAATACCATTCTTCTGGAGTTATCGAATCTATGCACAAACCAAACTCTTCAAGGAGCTGCAATACCTCAAAATGATTACAACAGAATATAAATACTATCATACTATCAAAATCGTCCACCTGGGATATGCATGCCTGTTCAGACTACAGATACAGGTGATTAATCACTACCTTGTGAATCCACACAAAATCTTCCTATTATTTGATAGGATGTGTACACTCTGGGACACGTAGTAGACAAAATAACAACAAAATAGCAACAAAATAGCAACAAAAATACCTGGCGGTACTATCTGGTCATAGTCAGCAATGAAAAACTAACCATAAAGGCGCAGAGCATTAACATACGAGGCAGTGATAACCTCCTCCCAAGGAGTATTGCGTATTTTGCCAAATAGATGGGCTACATCGCCCAAATACGCAGGGGTGTTGTATCCCAGACCTGGGTGCACTCGGAGGTGCGGCGAGTCCGTTTCTAGGAGGAGACGCTCCTGTGGAACCAGCTTAAGAGCCTCCACCTGTTCTGCATTGAACGATTGTTTGCCGTGAATCAAAAGTAAATGTTGGGAAATGCGTCCAGCCACGCACGCAGCATTCCCACTCAACCCGTAAAACAATGAAGATGGATCCCTGACATCCCATAGTGCCTCGAGTGGAGCATTCACGCTTCAGCAGACGCAATGCCAGGTGGCCTGCTACTAGGCCTCCTGGATCATTTCGCACACCGCGCAAATGCATGACTAACACCCACCCAACTGTGCCCAAATTAAAAATCTTCTGGAAACGGTATTCCTGGGCACGCCAATCTTGTTGTGAAGTCAAAAGTCGAATCCCAGTTTCCTTATAGCGATCAAGGGGGAATGACCCAGAAGGTGACAAAATTGGGCCCATTGATCCTGCGTCACCTTAAACAGTTTCTTTGGGTGGATTCCAATACCAATCCACCAATTGGACTTGCGTCCATCCCGCTGCAACAGATCTTCAATCTGTATCCCAGCGAATCCATCCGGATCTCACCCCGCCCTCAACATGGACCCAATGGTCTGGTTCTTTCCGGGTGTCATGGGCGACTTGTAATTGCCCTGCTGATGGACGCCCCCAACCGATCAGGATGAAAATGCGAGTCGAACGCACAAGAGTAGATGCATCGTTGCGCTACTGTGGGCCCCTTGGCAATAGCCCCAGCTCCAGCCTCCCTCGTTTCCTGACCTATATGTTTATCACGAGCGTGGATGCATTGTTGTGCTACAGTGCCAGTGGGCCCCTGTGTCGTAGCCCCAGCTCCAGCCTCTCTTCTTTCCTGACCTATATGTGTATCACAAGCGCGGATGCATTGTTGCGCTACAGTGCCAGTGGGCCCCTGTGTCGTAGCCCCAGCTCCAGCCTCTCTTCTTTCCTGACCTATATGTGTATCACAAGCGCTGATGCATTGTTGCACTACAGTGCCATTGGGCCCCTGTGTCGTAGCCCCAGCTCCAGCCTCTCTTCTTTCCTGACCTATATGTGTATCACGAGCGTTGATGCATTGTTGCACTACAGTGAGCCCCTGGGCCGTAGCCCCAGCTCCAGCCTCGGTTGTATCCTGGTCTACATGCGGATCACGAGCGTGGATGCATTGTTGCGCTATAGGGAGCCCCTTGGCTGTAGCCCCAGCTCCAGCCTCTGTTATATCCTGACCTTCTCCTCAAAGAAATGACACTTTTCCGGTCGAAGTTTGACACCTGCTGATCTCAAACGTTCAAAGACATGGCGGAGACGGGACAACTTCTTGTTGAAAGTTCACCCAAAGACAATGACATCCAGGTATACGAGGACAGAGTCCCAGTGCAACCCACGTAAGACAAGTTGCATCAGTCTTTTAAAGGTAAAAGGAGCATTGCGCAACCCCATAGGCATAACCTTGAACTGGTATAGGTCAGTACCTGTCATGAACGGCTGTCTTGTCTGCAACTGCTGGGTCCATACCCACTTGCCAGTATCCGCTAGACAAATCCATAGTACTAAAATAGCGATGGGCCCCTGGGCTGTAGCCCCAGCTCCAGCCTCCCTTGTTCATGGCCTATATGTGTATCATGAGCGTGGATGCATTGTTGCGCTACACTGAGCCTCTGGGCCGTAGCCCCAGCTCCAGCCTTCCTCACTACCCGCCCTACTACAGGCCCCTGGGTACATGCCCTGGCCGTCGCCAACTTTCCTCCTCTCCCCATCGGGGTCTGCTTGGTACCCGCGATTGATCTCTCCTTTGTTTTCATAGCGGCTTTCTTTTGGATAGCAGCATTCTTTCTTTTCTCGCGCATACATCAGACTCTCCGATAGAATGTGGCCCGCGAACCATGCCGTTTCTGAGGTTCACCCTCTACCGCCAACTCCTCTTACTCCTCCCCTCCGACTTTAACGGAGAGAGTCCTCCTCCTTTACCTGCGAGCTCGCCTGCGCCCCAATTTCCAGCACTTCTCCCCCAACGCCACCTCAATTACCTCCTCTATTCCACTCAGGTCAATTGGATCCCTGCAGTCCATCTTCTGCAAATATGTAACCTGAGAAAAAAATACACAACCTCAGGTAAATTCATACTATAACCTGCTCAAAAAGAAATAAATATACAAATGACTTATTTCTTTATTCCTTTTCTTAAGCTTTAATAACCACAGCTAGAAATTATCCTGGCCTGACTTTCATTTGTTTTCACTTGTTTTCACAAAAAAATAAAACAAATAGCATATTTCTATATTTCTCTTCATGTCGAATAACTCAGGTCAGAACTTATCCTTGCCCGACTTCCACTTGTTTTCACAACCGAACGAAAATCTGTCTTATTTTGGTCACGCTTATTTTTACAAAATGGGCAACGGTACTTGTCAAACAAATAGCATATTTCTTTATTTCTCTTCTTTAGCTCTAATAACTCAGGTCAGAACTTATCCTTGCCCAACTTCCACTTGTTTTCACAACCAAACGAAAATCTTATTTTAGTCTTATTTTAGTCACGCTTACTTTTACAAAATGGGCAATGGTACTACTTGTCAATTACCATTCCCTCGCCAGGGGTAACCCCACACAGCGCCCATGGAACCACTCATCACAAAAGTCGCAGGCGATTATAAATGAGCCGTCATCCGGCTACTTACAGAAACAGTAGACTAATTGGCTCTGTGGAACTGTTAAATGTTCCTGAACTGCGCTCGAATCTCTGCACCGCTTGAGGCGGTCATGGTTGACAACAAAGGCCTTATTACGAAAAACCACCCAATAGATGTATGGGGAGTACGGCTCTTTCCATGGTGGTTGTAACTTGGTGCTTTTCCCTTTGAGGGAAGCAGTATCTAACAGGTAGACCTTGTAGCCCTCCTCATCTCTAGTGTGAATCTTAATGTCATGGTCACGCTTAATGTGCTTTTGAGTTGCCCGGAGGGTTTTCCTAGCAGTTTCATGGGGTGTTGGATTGATTCGGTAGAATATTCTTCTAGCATTGAAATCCGCCAGTAAAATAATAGAGCTATCAGAAATAATTTTAAGGCTGATTAGATCCTCTGCAACATGGTCAAAAATATCAAGATGGTAATATGGTGAACTTTCACAGGGAATGTAAAACATCACCTAGAAAGAAAGGATTCATCGGACAGTTTATGTTAAGCTAAAAGACAAACTCAGATTTGCTTTCTTTAATTACTTCAACAAAGTCTACATACGCATACACATTTTTGACACAGACACGAATACCATGGGCTCCACCAAATCAACGTGATTAGCATTTACTGGGCATAACGAAAGGGGTAAAACCGGGAAGATGAATTGATTCATTGCTAGAAAATTTAACTTGCAGAAATCAATAATACATCGACTTATAAGATAATTGAATAATTATATAAAAGAATCTTTTCATAAAAAGAGTTTTAATCTTCAATTCTGTCTCAGAATGGATCGTATTTGCCTACTACGTCATACGTGTGAGACGGTTTTACGAACCGTAATCAAGCATTTAGACTTTGTATTGTTCTTTGCATTTACTGAATGGCTTACTAGTATTCTGATCTCTGATATGGAACATTATCAATGCAATTATATTCCTGTGATAATTATCATAATCAATTTGATATTTACATCAGATAATTCAAGATTCTGCTGCTAAAGATTTGGTAAGTTCAAGCTCCGAGTTGGAGATAAAATCGTAAACATTTGTAAACATCAAGTCTAGCGATCGGTAATCTATTCCAGTCTAAGTGAAGAAGTTCGCAAGAAATTAAGAAAATTGTCAATATTCAAAAGACAATTTAAGATGCCAACTAAATCACCAATATTTACAATGATGTTAACTAAACTACACAACTGACCGGAAGTCAAAAAGGTTCGGAGCAAATGAGAGAGAGAAGGAAATCAAAATGAAGATAAAGGTGAAAAGACAAAGTGAAATTGAAATGGAGTTGGTCAGTTACGTCAGAGGGCTGGGACCGGCTCGTTACACAGCCCCCTTCTCTAAGAAATGCGTCTTCGCATTTTCAAATTCAATTACAATAGATTTTGAATCACCATTTTCTTCTTCAAGTTAATTCACATTTGATCAGCATTAATATCTTATGATAACATATTAAACATTTCATGAAATAATACAATTCTTAAGCTGGTATTTGATAGATTATCAGTTATTGCTTCCTGACCACTCATATACCCTAATACTTTCCTTTTCTCTCTTACTGCACAATCAAAAGCATTCCCCCTTAAACATCATTACCATCATGACCACCAGCAATCAACCAATCAGTCATCGATCATACGTTTCCTCTCATACAAATACAAGAAGCAGTTTCTGATTTCTGTCAAATATTACCAAAGTATACCACTCACATGGTTAAAGTTTTTGAATTACTTTTGGAACTCAAAGAATTCAACAGTGTTCAAATTGCACAATCTGATTAACCATACATGTATATGCATGTATATAATTAAGCTAAGTCAGTGGCGTTACAAATGTTAAACATGCACTGAAGAAAAGAAGAAAATTAGATAACAGCTAAGAAGAGAGGGATAGACAGGAGGATAGTTTAGTCGAGATACGAGATAGATAAAGATAGTTGTGAAACATCAATTCTTCAGTGATAACGAATCAATTCCAATACAGATATTTACATAACCGTAAGGTGGCGAGAGGTTCCAAAAGACGGAAGAAAGGAAGATAGATTAAGAGTTAAAGGGAGAGGTAAAAGGCAGAAAGAGCTAGAATTTGGCCACCTTGTAGGTATAACGGGTGTAAAATCCACCGTTTGGAAGGTGGAGGCTCTCTATGATGCGAGTTACTCGCTCTCGATGGTTGCGTGTGTGGTAAAAGGACTGTCGCTCTGAGTGAAGTGTCGGTTGGCTTTCCGCAACATCTAGATTGGCCCTGCACCTGGACATAAGCTTCTCGACGTGGTCTTCTGAATCGACTGTTTGGGTTTGAGCATCCGCCGTAAAGATTTCCTGCCATTCCTCTGCTGGCTCTCCAGCGTTCATGCTTATCACATCGATTTCCGAAGGCTGGTTTTCCATCGGCGTTGGGTCCTCCAACGGGTCGTCAGATGTGGTACTTAGTTCGTCAGAAAGCTGAGGGGGGTGGCTGGAGATGCTGGTTGGGGTGCTTGATAGGGGAGATTAGGGACTGGATTGGAGAGGGGGAACGGATCCTGAAAGGCCTTCGTCTCCGTGAAACGTGGGGACGGGAATGTCGCTTGTTCAGGAAGTCTGGGGTGGGCGGAGGTGTCAGCTCTTTGCTGGTAGACGGTTTGTCAATATCAAACGGGGACCTACTTCTGTCTCTACGGTTTACGACTCAATCGGAGACCCCGTGTCGGGTGAAACGATGCACCTTCATCACCGAAGGATCTCTGTTTTTGTAAGAACAGNCACAAATGGCCACTGCCAGACGATTTAAGTGGTGGGGAGTGCCCGCCAGACGCCCCTAAAGTACCCAAATTGTCATTATTGAGCTAGATCAGCTGGAAAGGAAACCTTAAAAAAACCTATATGACAAGATTTGCCATAGTCCACAGGTACATCAATGAGCATTGCCAGACATTTTAAGTGGTGGGGGTGACCGCCAGATGCCTCCAAAGAGGGTCAAAAATTGAGCTAGATCAGTTGGAAAGGAAACCCCATGAAACCAATGGGAAAATGTTCCGAAGACTCCAAAGACACACACATTTCTACTGCCAGACGATTTAAATTATAGAGAGTGCCTGCCAGACGCCCGTGATAGTTATACCCCACCCCCTTAGGCCTCTTGAGGCTTAGCTAGACAACTAGCAGACAATTTTAAGTGAAGGAGTGTGGCTGTCAGAGGCCCGTAATACCCCCCCCCCCTCCCTCTCACGAGTGACGATGGAATCTGTTGTACAACTTCTTTTCCAGGACGTTCTCATGGAACACCGATTTGCAGTCCTTCAGCTTCTGTAAGAGCAATGTTCCCCATCTGGCATAGGTCTGTTGAGGGCGAAGAACATAGCCAGAACCATTGTGAGGATGTGTGTGTAGCACTCGACATCATTGGTATTGGTGCATCTCTGAACTTCTCTACGGAGGCGATTGATCAGGAATATGTAGATTGTCCAGAACTGAGCTGTTTTTCCTAGACTTCCGTTGAGAACAGCTTTTTAAGAAGTCATCGTACATCTGTATGCGATGAGTGACCACAGAATCTGATAGATGTTCTTCAACTCGTTCTGGATCCTCGAGCACAGTAGACATCACTTTTTGAAATGAATTCCTATCTTCTTCATTTAATTCATGAAGGAATCTGTTTTACTTCTTTTCCAGGATGTTCGCTATAGAAGCTCATGGATCCACGTGCATATACATGTATTGTAGAATTTTCCCTTCATATACCCGACCACAGATCCTTCTGCAAGGACTACGAACTCTGTCAGGATGAATTCTATTCCACTTTCGTTTATGAAAGTTCCTATTGCTCCATAAAGAGCAAGCTTAGTGTTGAAGTTCCCTAGCATGATCAGTATTTTGTCGAACAAAGGTGCCTCAATCGCTTGGATAGAATATGCTTTCAACGCAACTGCTAAGTCGTAGGTTACAACAGCATATTCTTGGCCTGTTTCGTTGGTAACGTTGAGGGATCTGACCATAGTTTCTCTAACCACATCATTGTTTGTAGGCGGTCTGGATATTGGGTTCATATAGCAAATTCCTTGCAGCGGCAAGGGATCGTGAATGTACTTGCTCATGAATCCTGCATGCAAGGTTGTACTGCCATCATTGAGTTTCCAGAACCAAAAGAGATCCAACACACTGAGTCTGGTACATGCAGATGGGTCATCAGAGCGAGGCTTATTGGTTCCTGTACTTGGTGCTGAAGTAGAATGTGTAGTAGAGGGTTCTCATTCCAAGGCTTCATCCGACTGAGAGGAAGCATCTGGTTCATCAAGGGTTGTCCTTCTTTGAGACACTGATCTTGATGTTCCAGAAGGAGCAGCTCTCGAATTTTACGCCATGCTTCTATCTTCATTAGATGTTTGGGTTGATCTTAGTTCTGTTGCTCTGGGGTCCTAAATACTCGGTGGATGGTGCTCCGTTGGCGACTGTCATCAACTCGGACACCGAACTTTGAGCTCCTCTAGCACCATTGCACGACTGAGATGTTAATTCGGGTGCCCTCGTGCTACCCGGTGCTCCATCAGTGCTGAGGAATTTGGCCTTCCTGAGGGACTTCATGAATTCCGGTATCTTTTGATCCTTCCCCACAAATGAACGTCGTTTCTTTCCCTCTCGAAATTCCGCTACATTTATAATAACATGCTCTTCATCTATCATGTTCTGGTATGTGTGACCAATAGTTGCATGGAATGTATCTTTTCCATCCAGTGTTTCCACTTTTGTATCGTTGTTGTCCCAGACGCTTGCTGTTGCCAAGTTTGGTTGGAGGTCGATGCCATCTGGAGTGTAATGTTGGTCATCTGCAACGGAATAGGCGAATTCAGTGTCAAGTCATTTGGTTTCACTGTAGCTTATACAATGTCCTGATCTGTTCAAAACCTGAAGGGCTATCTTGGACCCTGTCTGTGATGCCAATCCTTGACCAAGTACCGTGTTTTTCCAAGGTCTCACGGAACCTCGCGTCACAGTGTATATCGCATAAGATGACAAGGCATTTACCTTTCGCTCCATTGATTCTTTTGGTGCCATACCGCAAAGGAGTGTTCTAAAAACAAATCTACCTGTGCTGGTATCTCTGCAGCGCACTCCTTCAAGTTTGGAACTGTGACGGGTTTAGGTGTATTCGTCTTTGGAAGCTTCAAGATTTCAGATCTGAGATGTAGGGCAGCCTCAATTTGCAATTGCAATTCCCTTTGTATGTTATGAAATTTTCCTCGAGATGCGCCCTTGCTTCCTCTTCTGAGAGGACCGAACAGTAAATGAAATATCCCCTCCTTTGGGCTGCCAGAGCTGTCTCGATTTTGTCCTTGAAATGTTCCTTTATCTTCCTGAGGAGATTTTGGCTGTTGTAGGAGCGGATATTGATCTCATCTCCCCCGATACCGATGTACTCTTTTTTGTGCATGTCAAGTAATTCACTGACGAACACAGTGTGTTTCACCCAATCACTTCATCTTGAATGGGGGAAATTGTAGAAGCATATGCCTTCTTGTGAGATGAAAAATGAGAACCATCTTCAGAGGGGCATCGATCCTCAGTTTCTTTGAGGAACGCAAACAAACTCTTGCTGGGGATCTGTCTTTAAGGAATGGAGAAGTAGGAAAAATGTATTTTACTTGTTTAAGGATATTTTCATGTCCAAGAGTCACTCTTGATTTAAATGAAGACCAAGGAACAAATTCGAACGAATGAATATGACCCAGAATTGGCGATGTACAGATGTAGCAACAATTTTATCACGGAAAACTGGCCCTTCCTGTCTCCCTCTTGTATCATGCTATCACCTTCAAGCTTGCTTCTCCGGCAGGGGACCCTAATTTGACACTTTATCAGAAAATAATTGTGACTTGACAGGAGCCTCATTCTGGTCGTGGAAGGAGCAGCTATTTTAGTAGGCTACATGGCCTAAGGTAGTCTTACAGCGCAGACACTCTTTTACGACTGACCAGGGTGTGTGCCTGCAAACTATAGTCACACTCCATCACTGAAAATCGTCTGCTTTTGGTGGTCTAATGGGGGTATAAATATGACGGGCATCTGGGAGGCACTCTCCACCATTTAAAGCGTCTGGCAGAGACCATTTGTGCATCTTTGATTTCTGAGGAACAATTTCCCATTAGTTTCATGTGGTTTCGGTTCCAGCAGATCAAGCTCAATATGCGCGGTTGGGGTACTTTAGGAGCGTCTGGCGGGCACTCCCCACCACTTAAATCGTCTGGCAGTGGCCATTTGTGTATCTTTGAAGTGTGCCGAACATTTTCCCATTGGTTTCAAGGGGTTTCGTTTCCAGCTGATCTACATGTAGCTCAATTTTGGAACCCTTTTGGGGCGTCTGGTGAGCACCCCCCCACTTAAAATGTCTGGCAATGCTCATTCATTTACCTGTGGACTATGGCGAATCTTGTCATATAGGTCGTTTAGGGTTTCCTTTCCAGCTGATCTAGCTCAATAATGACAATTGGGGTACTTTAGGGGCGTCTGGCGGGCACTCCCCACCACTTAAATCGTCTGGCAGTGG
>BQKZ01006642.1:0-22198 GCA_036244855.1 Temnopleurus reevesii | reverse complement strand
CCCCCCCCCCCCCCCAACCCATCCTAAAAATATTCCGCCCCTCCTGTGTTATGGAGGGGGTGGTGCAAGAATGCTTTGCCCTTTTCTGTATGGTGAAAGAACAGGGCAAAGAAAATCCATTTAAATGAATACAACGGATAAATTACTTTTGAGAAAGTCTAGTCTTTATTGAAAACATTTTTAAGCAAAATAAAACAAAAAATGGAATAAGAGTAGATGGAGACTGTGAAATAAAATCCACTTTCTTGAAATTGATACAATTTAAAGATTTATTTCTCATAAGTACGAATCTGAAATGTAATCTTTCTATGTGAATCACAATGTAAGGACTCAAAGGACTACATCAGATGCTTTTGGGTAAACAAGTGTTTTGGATTACAATTTCTGAATATGTTACTCCATATACAGTTGAAGTTATTGATTCTGTAATAACATAAAGGTTGTGTTGCATTATCGAGATTGATCTATGTGATCATGGTGAATAGAGAGGCAGAAATCAATACCAATGGCAAACAATAAGTTCTTTTTAAGTAAGGGAAACAAAATATACAAAATATTGTACATTTCAAATCTACTCATTTCAGATCCTTCCAAATTTTAAAAATGATAGTGAGGATAGTCTATCATAAAGATAACAACAAAAAGTTTAGGGCTAAGACAAAATCTTTAGCTGTTCTATATTTCTAGAAATAGCCCAAGTGCAACTGTCTTGCATGATATCAAGCACACTCATCATTTTTACATAAGATGTCTTCAGATTCACTTAATATCCTGAAAAGTAAGTCATAATAAAGTGAAACACATAAAAAATGACCCCTGCCTTCTTTGAATAACAAATTGATTTTTTTTTTGACAATGTCTTTAAGAAATGAATTCAAACAAGAATACATCTTGTCAGAATTCCCTAAAGGTTGACAGTGCTACTACACTTTTAAAACAAAATTGTTGATATGATTGGTGAGCATTCAGCTGGGAGCAACCCATAAATTAGTATTTTTGTAACTTCTGTCAGAAATGTCTAAAATTCATCAATAATAAACTACATATTAGTCAAATTGGACATACAGATAATATATAGGTTGAATAATAGTGGATCCCATCTCCCATCTGACCCTTTCAGCTGTTGTCATTATTAACTCCTTCATTTTAAGAGTGTATTATCTTGTATATTTCACTACACATCTGAAGATGTTCATTTAGAAGGTCTATAATTATCCCAAGATGAGGAGGATGAGATGGAGTCTCATTAAGCTGTGAAGCAGACCCCCTAGGGAGAGTGTAAGAGATGGCTATCTGATCTTTACATGATAATTTCAGTTTTATCAGTAGTCTGTGATGGTTGGCAATACTGCTATTATCTTGTATATCATTACACATCTGAAGATCTTTATAAGGGGATCCATGATCATCCCAAGACAGAGATGCCAACCGTTCAAAAATTTGAATCAAATTAATTTTCAAACTAGATCAAGAGTTTCATAACAAGTGAATAGCTAAAAGAGTATTGTTATTATTGTCATATTTCCTCTTACTTTTGTTTACCTTAACATTATGTTATTCACGTTGAACACGATATGAACTATTTCCAAAAAGTTAAGTGGGCCACAGACAATGTAAACGTAGGCTTTATATTCAACTGTGCTGACACAGCAATCGCAAGCCGAATCCAATTTGAATAGCATTACAAAGGAACATTGAATATGCGTTGACTAAATTTTTTCGAAAATAGTTTATACCGTGTTATTGCAATTGGCGGATATGTCGGAACAATTGGCATCTCTGCCAAGATGAGGAGGATATGAGATGGAGTCTCATTAAGCAATGAAGTAGACCCCCCTGGGGAGTGTAATTGAGGGCTGTCTGGTCTGTACATGAGAATTATAGTCTTAACAATATTCTGTAATGGTTTGCAATGCTGCTATTATCTAGCATATCATTGACAGAGATGCCAACCGTTCAAGAATATAACTGAGGTATATTTTCATATAAATTCAAGGCTTTCGTCATAAGTAAATGGCTAAGAGTATGGTTATTGTAGTATATTTCCAGCTAAACATTGTGTTATTCACATTTCAACTTCTACCTCATACCTTTTGGGAATGGTTGGTATCTCTGCCAAGATGAGGAGGATGTGAGAAGGAGTCTCATTAACCGATGGAGCAGACCCCCTAGGGGGAAGTGTAATGGATGGTTGTCTGGTCTTATTAGAGATCGGAGCAGATGTTATAAGGATCTCATCACGAACCCCATTCTCATTCCAGCAAAGTGAGTGCGATCCTCTTTTGGTTTGTTTTCATTGGCATGTGCTAATTTGCAATCTTGTTGCAATTGTAATTGACAAAACATGATCATCTTTTAGCAATGATGAAACTGATATGATATATTTATTTTTACATACATTAAAGTAGAAAGGAAATAAAGAGTGCATTGGGTAAATTCTTCTACATTTTTTCAGTCTGTTTGGGCATTCTCATTATCTGAAAAGACTTTGTCAGACCGCTTTGAGTAGATTCATGAACAGTAATTCTAAATTGGACTGCCCCTCAAGAGATGATATATTTAGGATCACTCCATCTTTATTTGACATGCTCACATTTGGTCTAAACTCTAGATTAAAAGGCTTCCATTTTGCTAACGAGAACAGAGTTAGTAATTTGCCTTGCAGAAGCTGGCAGAGGAACAACTCCCCTGTCTCCCTTCTGTCAGTCTGGTCATAGGCCTATGTGAATATGTTTTAATGATTTCCAGGCATAGACCCCCTGTCATTCATTATCTTAAAATATGGTTTAGAGTAGAGATCCATGGATCCTGCAATACGTTAGATCAAAAAGCTGCAACATATGACCGTATAGTTGTAATGTGGTGTTTTATTACATTTGTTTGTAATTTTACAGGAGTTAGTTTCTTGACAGAGAGACATTACTGGCAGATTTCAATTAAAATTGAAGACAAGATGTGTGATGAAACAATCCCCAGAAATAAAATTTGAAGACTGCATGGATATTAACAGCAAAGAGTGTGAGAGTAATCATGATAATTACCTGACCATTTTATGGGTCTTTTGAGATTTATACTAAAAATAAACAAAGTGAACATATAATTCTGATCAATGTTTTAGAACATGCAAATTAATGTCAGTTGTTTGAACATTTATGACAGAATGTTGCCATATAACAACCCAAAATAGATATGTCTTGATTTCAAGCCAAAAAAAATCTAAATTGATATTTTTTGACATGTAATATCTTAATTTCAGAGTCACAAAAATGAAATATGGCAACGTCACTGTACACTTTTTTCTCAATAAAGATATAATTTGGAGATGTTTTTCTCCCTTTCCCAGGAGCCAACTGTGCTACTAAATTTTATCCCAAGAGCTTTATTTCTCCTCATGTTCAGTGACATTGACACTGTTTCATCTCATAAAAACCCAGTTGACCTTGGCCCTCTTTGAGCACATGAGGCTAATTCCATTATATTTTCCCCAATTTGACAAATAATATTCTAGTCTACTTTTGAGCCCTTCTTCTCATGGCCCTCTTGAGCACAAGAGGCTAATTCCATCATATTTTCCCCAATTTGACAGATAATACTCTAGTCTAATGTTGAGCCCTTATTCTCATGGCTCTCTTGAGCACACATGAGGCTAATTCCATTATATGTTTCTCGATTTGACTAATAATATTTTTAATGAAATAATCTTTTTTTAAAGCGTGAGCTTTTGATTTTAGCAGAATCTGAATCATACGTGAAATGTCAAGGAAAAATTTGTGCTTATGATTAAGTTTCTGCTAGGATTGAGAGTTCGAGTTATTTTGACTTCATTTTACTCCACAGCTCTCCATTATTCTCTCTTTCTGATATTTTGTCTACTTTTGAGCCCATTCTTTCTGCAAGATATTTTTATACACAATTGCACCCTCAGTTTGCACATGTGATTGAAATTCTGGCAGGTATTTATGAAAGGTGACTGCGGCATCTACATAAAGCAATGGTAGTGCATTTTACATCAGTCAATTTCGTAGAAATAGATTAGACTAATGGTCTGTGATTAATCACTGGTTCTTAATTTTATACTTATACTCTCCGTCAAACGTTAGAATCAATGGTCTGTCCGGTGATTCGGCCATTGCATAATCTTGCATCACAAAATCCCCATTCAGTTTTTAAGCAATTTAAACAAAACTTCTGAAATGTGATGATATTTAGCTGTAGATTTGCAAGATACATTTTTGTTTGTTAGTCTGATATTGTGTTGCCATGGTAACTGAAATTCTGGTAAATTCTTGTAGATGAAATGATTTCAATAGTATTGGAGCAATTCATATAAAACTTTGTGTGTATGATCGTTTATAGGTGGGTATAGTTATGTAGTACACCAAATTTACAGGATAAGTAAATTTTATGGTGATAAAATATTTTCTTTAAAAGACCTTTGAAGTGAATTTGTTCCACAATTCTGAAGTAATTGAAATCAAAACATTGTGGGAGTTATATATTAGGGTGTAGATGTAGTAAAAATGTAAATGTTCAATCAAAATTATACAACAAATAACACAATATAATCTTATGGTAATCCGTGAAAATTAAGTTGAACACCAATTCAATGCTCCTGTAATGCTATTTAAATCGGAACCAGCTTGTGATTGTCATGTCTGCACAGTTCAATACACAGCTTACAGATCTATTGTCCAAAGACCCACTTTATTTTAAGGAAATAGTTTATATCGTGTTGAATAAATACATATTCATATATATTTATATATCATGATAATGTAAACAAGGATTGGTGAATTCTTGATGTGAAAAGGGAATGGAAGCAGAGTGTAAGATTTAACAAGCTCATGATTTAAAGTGTGGCATTAAAAGGGTAAGGTCATTAAACTTACTGAAATGATTGTACGCATCCTCTATAATGGCCGGATGTGCATTGTTCCTGGTATCATCAAAAGGTATACTTTCCAGGAAAGCTCTATAATGATTGAACATTGTGCACAGATAATGGATAGTTTGATGTCTTCTATTGTTTCATCTCCCCTGTAAGTTAATTATGAATTAAGCTGGTATCGTTAAATGGTAACATATTATTGCATGTTTAAGGGTATCTTATGTGAAAAAAATGTAATTTTGATATTGGAATAAGTGCATAAATTACTCGTAACCCAAAATATTTGTTTTCAAAATAATGTGGATTACTGGTTATGCAGTTAGAAACAAATGAACCACATGTTGGTCATGATTGACCACGGCTCCTTGGGCTCAATGCAAGCTTTCCAGAATGCTGTGTGATCTTTTGAGTATCCACCCCATTGTTTCTCTTTGTGAACTAGTCTACATAGAACTTGTCTTTTGATTTATCATGAGAATTGATCAGATTTAAAAATTAGAAATTTGTAAATCTAAACACTGTGTTAATGTCATGGAATGTTTATGGGGATTAGTTTTTATGTATTACACTATTTTTTTTCCAGATACTCTTTAAGCAATGTTAGTATGTACGGCCATATTCCTTAGTTGTTGTTTTTGTTTCTGAGGGGTTATCGCACTTTAGAGTAATTGGACCATGTCCTTGGATTGTAAACATATTTAATTATTTTGTTTTAGAACTGTCTGACATATCAGTCATTTGCTCAGTCACTTTGGGACAGCTTTATGAATTACTGTCTTGATCACATCACATAGAGTAGAGTTCCTGCAAAGGCTTGTATCTAATCCCTTTCTTCTTGTTTTGCTGGATTTGCTGGAAATGGAATCTTGAGTTCAATAGAACGAGCCTTGTTAAGTAAAGATCAATAGAGATCTCGACAGGAAATTGCGACCTGATTCTATGTTGTAGTCAGTTACAATCTACTCTAGATATCCCTTCTGGCATTTCCCTATCTCTGTCAATTCTCTCATCTCTCTCCCTTTTCCCTTTCTTTCCCTTTTTTCATATGTCTCGTCTACTCATATCTTGTTGTCTCTTTTTAATCAAATGATTTCTTAATTGTTTTCGTTCATATGCTTGTATGTCTCCTAGTTTAAAATCATTCATAACTCATTTAAGCGCCTTGAGCATTTAATCAAAATGGATAATGACGCTCTATAAATCTCATGTATTATTATACTTTTCCTCCCTCCCCCAACCTCCCTCTCTCTCTCTTTCTCTCTCTCTCTCTCTCCATCTTTATCTCATTTAAAAACAAAAATTGTCTTTGTCACTTTCATTAAAACCATTTTCATTGTAACTCCAAGTTTCCCCAGGTGTGTCGCCCACTCAGTCTCTTTCTCTCTCTCTCTCTCTCTTTCTCTCTCTCTCTTTCTCTCTCTTTCTCTCTCTCTCTCTCTCTCTCCCCATATTTGGTCTAATTGAGAATTCAGTATGCTTCATCTTTTCCAAGAAATTGTAAATTGAATCTCTTACTGTTTTTTACTCGACCAACCCATATTTGTCCTTCTTTCTGTCAAGTAAATACCAGTCAAGAACACCACAGGAAATTGTGATCCGACTCCTCACATGCCAATAGGTTGTCATCTACTCTAGATAACTCTATGTTCTTTCTCTCTCTGTCTCTGTTTTCTGCTCAGATTCTCTTTTTTGTTGTTATGCTCTTTTACTCTTTATTCAGTACCTATCACTATAACCCATTTAGATTCCATCCTCTACCTGCATAGGATCTTTACAATGTGATTCAACACATGCAGACAGGTTGTGATCTACTAAAGATGATTATGTGTTCTTCCATTTGCTATTTTCGTCTCAGTTTCTTCTTTGTTTGCTAACTTCTATTACTCTTTCTTCCATACCTTTCTCTATAACACATTTCAGATTCTATCTCTACCTTATAGAATCTTTACAATCTGATTCAACACAATCAAATAGGGTGTCATCTACTCTAGATAACTCTATGCTCATCAGCTTTCTTTCTCTGTTTTCTTCTCAGTTTCTCCTTTTTGTTATTTTCTCTTCCTCTTTCTTCCTTACCTTTCTCTATAATGCATTTCAGAGTCCACCCTCTTCCTGGATAGAATCTTTACAATCTGATTCAACACATGCATACAGGCTGTGATCTACTAAAGAAAGTGGAGGCGCCGTAGTGTAGTGGTTCTAGCTCTCGCCTTTCAACCAGAGGGTCGTAGGTTCAAATCCCACCTATGGCATCAATTTCCTTCAGCAAGAAATTCATCCACCTAATGCTGCACTCAACCCAGGTGAGGTGAATGCGCCTGATAGCTGCACTGCTAAAGCCAGGGTAATGATGCTGCAATTGTAGAGCGCTCAGAGAATTCTAATGAAGAGTTGATAAGCGCTATATAAAAGCCGTGTATTATTATTATTATTATTATTTAAGATAATTATATGTTCTTCCATTTGCTATTTTCTTCTCAGTTTCTCTCTTGTTGCTATGTTCTATTACTCCTTCTTCGATACCTTTCTCTATAACACATTTCAGATTCAATCCTCTACCTGTATAGAATCTTTACAATCTGATTCAACACTTGCAAACATGGTGTCATCTACTCTAGATAGCCTTGTTATTTTATATTCTCTATTCTCTATATCTATCTCTCTCTTTCTCTCTCTCTTTATTTTATCAAATTTTCTTCATCTCCTTACTCTGTGATATAATTCAGATTCTATTATTTACATTTGTAAATTTATATCGTCTGATTATGTAAATACACATGTTGTAATTTACTCTTGTCTTCTCCACCCAAAATCTTTGATTCTTTTGTCACTATCTGCGCTTGTTCTTTGTTTATCTTTTTCTGCATCATATCTCAGGTTCCATCATTTGCCCTCTTGCTCCTATCATCTCTCTATCTCTCTCTATATATATATATCTATCTCTCTCTCTCTATCTAAATTTTTTTTTCTAGAGAGGTATCCGTCCAACTTCCAAATAATTGATTGAAACAGTTACTGTGAGCATATTAACAGTGAAAGATCCAGTCATTGATGAAAGGAAATCACAACCATGTACATGTGAATGCTGTTTATTTTTTATTCATATAACTCTCTTATTCTTCTCCATCTATTTTCCCTCTCTTTATGCTTTATAATTTTATCTCTGTTTCACTATTCTTCTCTTCTACCCCGATTTTGATTTTGAAAACTTTGCACCCCTTACACCCTTTTTACACCACTCCCTTCCCATGCTTTCATATTGAGCTGTCTATTTGCAACCCTTATGTTTATCCATACCTGTTTATATATCTTCAAATCCATCATAGCCATAATATGATCTGTAATATAACATTCACTTATCATGAGACTATAAGGACATATACTGGCAATTACACTCATGGTGGCGGTGTTTTCAGATGTTATTTTCAATTAGCACCCATCAGCTTGAAGCCATAACAACTGCAGACAATCGTTGATAATGGTAATTATTCATTAGGCATCTCTGGAAATGATCTAAATCCCAAAAGAGCAACATGTATTTTTAGTATCAATGCTAGCATGTTTTATTAATTATTTAGGTGAGAATTCATGCTTGTTTCCTAAGACGGAGACTCCGCTGATGATCTCAAATTGTTGGAAGTATTGAGGTGTTCTGTAGGGGAGTGAAATATTTATTAGAATTGATATCTGACAACAGCTGTCAGAGTATGTATTAAATAAGAGTGGGGGAAAATTGTAATCATCATGATTACATGTAATCATGTTTGTAATATTGTAGTATATCTCTTTATCACTTATCTCTCTCTCTCTCTTTCTCTCTCTCTCTCTTTCTCTTTATCTCTCTCTCTCTTCCTCTTCTTGTCCATGAAATATATTCTGTTAATTATTAACCCTTTTGATGCGACGTGCTTGTACAGAAACCTAACACAGTGTTCATTCTGTGACAAAAGGCTTCTATAGATTACGAAAATGTCGGATATAAGTTCAGCTGTTCATATGTGAAATTTGGAGTCTAATTTAGCAATTCTAGAAACAAGATTGACATTTTCAGAAAAAAAGTCAAAGAATAATAAGATAACAAGATATACTTGGCCTACAAATTCATCAATGCTACTAAATTTCCAAATACTGGCTATGTGTGTGGGCCGTCACGGTCAGGACTGCAGAAGAGCGCGGGCCTGCACCCAAAGGGTTAACAACTCATTGCTTTATTTATGTTAGTTACTGTAAATTGTTGTATCTTGTGTGATGAGGTGTTGTAATCCAGCAGGTATTGCTCTGCTGAAATGATTTTGACCATGAAAGGTGTCAAACCAAATATAATCAGACTTCTCTTTCCATGACATGAATTAGAATTTGATGTCTTAGAAATGTAGCGGATGTCTTAGAAATGTTGCGGATGTCTCTTTATGTTTCTGGCCTCATTAAAGTGTATTAGATCACACATACCATGGCTAAAGCATGTGTGTTTGGTTAAATATGGAAGGAGCACAACATTTATCGCTCTAGCAATGATACGACTATAACCTATATTTAGCAATGTGTTATTCACAGGCTTCAGGATGATCATTCCTGTGCCATGATAGAAGGATAGGCCGAGCCACTGCAGGGGTATTGTTACAAACTTGCAATCAATTGCAAATCATTTGCGCACAGTGTCTGATGCTGACAAGTCACACATGTAGCAATGATTTTGATTAGAAGATACCGATGAACAACAATGGAAGCATCATGGTGTGGTAGTTATGACTCTGGCCTTTCGACTAGAAGGTCAGCAGTTTGAATCCCACCCATGGTGTTAATTTTCTTCAGCAAGAAATTCATCCACACTGTGCTGCACTCAACACAGGTGAAATTTGTTCCTTGAAATACTTGAGCACCTGACTGGCTTGCTCGGCAGTTATAGCCAGGGTAATAATGAGGTACCTAGTATCATTTGCAGTAGAGTATATGCATATAATGATTGTGCTATATAAATTACCTTTTATTATTACTATAATTTCAACCTGGAATGGATCACAATTTTCAAACAACATCCCTTTCGACAGATTTTAAAGAAGCATCTTTTACAATAAACCCCTCCATGCTCATTCCAAGATACAACAGTAAATCTTATCTCCATCTCAAGCGATCCCACTCGCCCTGACATATTAGTATCCTTGAAGTGTCCCCTGGTCCGTAAATGAATTACCAATTGAACTTGAATGCACGTTAAGACGGATAATTTCATTAGAAATGATTACCCGCTAGCCATACATTTGCCACTATCCATCATCCATACTGGATGTTTTTCTCCCAATTTTCTATCATTTATCCAGGTACCATTTTCTAGGTCTGCTAGCTTTAGGGTACTTGAACGACCATGTTAGTTTTTGTTACTTGTATGTCTTTTATTCTCTTTCCTTGAAGTTGATTCCTGTTTCAATACAGTATGACTGTATCTGCTCAAGGGCTTTGTTTTGTAACAATTTGTCCAGGGTTTGTTGGTGTAGATTCTAGCTTAGTTTCAAGAGCACTGTATCTTTCAACTTTGTTGTATGTGTAAGTCTGTTTACCCAGAGGCTTTCAAGTATTGAGAAATCTGTGTAATCCTATCTAGATTTAAGGTTGTTGTGTTGTTGGTGTTGTGTTTCATTATTGATAAATTGAAAATTGAAATGAGAAGGTAAGATTTCGTTGCTGATAGTGATGAGGGGTTACAGAAAAATTGAGGAAATTTATAAATGTAGAAAGCAATTGTTGATGTTGATGATAATCAATTGTTTTGTAGGCCTAAAAGACAATTGAATTCAAAATGACAAACAATGTGGACAAGTTTTTTAGTACATGTACTTGTATTAGCAAGACTCATCAAACATTTGAATTCTTAGGAACATATTTCTCCCTCTCCACAAAAACAAACCACTTGAACAAATCCAATAACCTTTCAACCAAAACAACTTTCCCATCACATTGTAAACGTACCCTTGACCAGAATCAAAACATTTATCCTTCCAGCCAAAAACATTCCGCTGCTCTTGACCAACAAATAAACATTAATCTTGTACTCATCTTCAAGTGCCATGGCCCTTGTATCTCCTTCAACTCACGTCCCTTTCCAAGAAAATCGTTCTCAATACAGACAAATAACGGTCTCGTCCTTTGCCTTGCTGTGTGCATCCATGTGGAGGGCCCTTGACATCAATTGTGACCCATCATGTCAAAAGCAGCCAGAATTTACCGATGTGATGGGATCAAGCAGTAGAATGTTTTCAGAAGATTTTAAGAGATGTGAGGTGCTGCCAAGGAGCTCTAAGATCCACATTTGATTGGGTTCAAAATTTTTCACAACAAATTTGGAGGTGACGTGAGGAACATTATCATGACATTTTTTTAAAATCAGCAATAAATAAACAAAGAAAGTCATGCTTTATCTTGAAAAGTTCAACATTTCCTGAAACTATATCTCAAGAAATTCTATCAGATACTTCGTAATTTTATTTCAAAAAATCAATATAAGTGGATCCTTTTGAAATGTGCAGAATGAGCTTGCTGATTTAGATTGATTTGGTGCATATGCTGGAAGTGCAAATGATAATCAAATTTGAGCTACACATCTCACTAAATAATAAGATTGTACATCACATATCTTGACCCAAATCTTTGCATGATCACAAGTTCTTGCTACTTTTGTCACATCGGGTCACAAACAGACAATGTCAGAAGATCAATCCAAGTCTTATTCAATATTGTTTGTAGATGGGGTTAATAACTTTGAGCTGTAGACATTAGTCTGGTTGGAAAGCGGCTAAGTATCCTTTCCTTTCATGAGTATTTGCTGTGGCGATTAAGTCAGTTGGTAAATTCTGTGTCAATATCAATTTCCGATGAGGCAGATGAAGATGATGATGATATGAATTTGATGTTTCTTTTGTCAGGCTTGTGTAATCTAGACTCTGACCAGTAAAGAAGATGCCCTTTGCAAATAACCAGCGTGTGCATATTTTTGTAGTGTATTGGACTGAAGGTGACCACTTTACAAACTGCAAATCTGTTCTCTCCTCTTTCTGGTCAAACACATGATAAACATAAACTGAAAAGTGATTTCCAGTCAAATTGTAAAATAGACAAGTGAAATTAAACATGAAAAGTTATTTTCAGAGGTTATATGTCTTTTTTTACTCCATTCTACGTCTTAATTTCTACATGAAATCTGTAAGAATAGATTCAAAGAAATACTTTTTCCGTCCAAACAATCTTTTTTGGGGGGGTGCCTAAC
Organism: Temnopleurus reevesii; assembly: GCA_036244855.1. Taxonomy (NCBI): domain Eukaryota; kingdom Metazoa; phylum Echinodermata; class Echinoidea; order Temnopleuroida; family Temnopleuridae; genus Temnopleurus; species Temnopleurus reevesii. The sequence continues at coordinate 10,052 of BQKZ01006642.1, read as the reverse complement.
TCTTGGTGGACTGAAACCAAGTCTAGACCTTAGATGATACTGAGTTATTCAAATACAGCATGTTCGGCTTCCATGACTTAATCAAACGATTCTGATTACTAGGTAATCAACTTTTATTGAATAAGTGCTATGTCTTTCAGATCAGGAAATTTTTAAGCTATAACTTCACTGAACCATACTATAAATGACCACTTTTCGGGCAATCTGATCCTCTAAAGATGGCGGCAAATGGTCGTTGGGGAATTTTGGAATGGATGCCTCTTTGAATATGGCTAGTGTCATAGGACAATGAAAATCATCATCATTACAAGTCGTTAGATTCGCCACATTCTATGTTCTCTTCACAGAAAATCCAGGGTTAGTGGAAACGCTGAAAAGAAGACGATGCATATCCGTCGATAATTTGAATTTTATGACCTAGGAACATATTGCCCTTTAGTGAATGCTACATTTCAGTGAACAGTTTCTTTTTCACTGAACATGCCAATTCACTGGTCTACGTTGTTTGACCTGATTTTTTTCAAATTTTCACTTATTTCTTTGACAGCATTTTCAACTATTTTTCAAAAACTCCAAGAGAGAAGATATTGCCAAATATAATGGATGAAACCGCCTGCTTTATACAACCTACATTTATTTACCTTTCTACAGTTTCTGGCCATCAGAATCAAGGGGATGGGGCAGGTGCCTCCCCCCCCCCCCCCCCTCTCCAAGAAATTATAGAAAAAATGCAAAGCTATGCTGATCAGCTATGCATCACCATTAAATCTTTAGTGCAGAGAATTTTTTTAAATTGTGCTTGTAAAGTTACTACAAAAAAAATGGAGAACTTCCACACTATGAAAAAGAAAACTGTGTGCCTCCTTGCTAGAAAATGTTTTTTTTTTCAGTGTAGTTGAATGGAATCCCCCCCCCCTGATCCAGGTCTAGAAAGAGCTTCCTACTGATGTAAAACGGAAAGAGTCAGTTGTTGATTCGCACAAACAGTGTTTATGAGGCTTAATCTGTGGCAGAGACATAACGGATTATCTTTCCCTGTAAAGTGCTTCTTTTTCAAATGATTAAGACGAATTACAGCGGATTTGGTGTGCAGAAGTAATCTTCATCTGATTATAATGGTGATCACTGTCTGTTTGCTTCATTGTACTTTCCTATCATTTACTCTCCGTTATCTTCAAATTACGCTATTAGTTATGATTTTATTGAAGTGTCAAACAGAATGACTTGACTTGGATTAACATACAAGCTTCATATTCTGCACCAAATTTTATTTTTCTTTGATAGGATACTGATCCACAATTGCGTCACTCCACCCATGTGACGTAAATGTATATTCTGCAAAACAACAGATAGAATCAGAGTAGATTTTTAATGTAGTCCTCAATAGTATTGGTTGTGACTGTGTCTGGAGGGGAAGCCTAGCATAGCTACCAGCTAGGCTCGGCCAAAGTAATGCACGCATCTTATAGCTGTACTAGTCTTTACTCATGACCCAATCACTCTTACTAGGTTGCACTTAGTGTGTCTTGGGTTAGCAGATTAAGAGGGTTTTGCTAGGAATGAATATAGACAAAACTCTCACAATTTGTTTATATATGACTTTTTTAAAGTATATCTTAGAACAGGTGGGGTCCATGGAGAGATCCAATTTGTAAGGATTATTCAATAGTTTTGTCCCTCTATTCACCTAATATCCCGTTAACTCCATTTTACAGTAAATGATTTGTATCTTTGATGAAATATGATTGATGGGTAACTTAGATTATTGTTCTTCATGCACAAAACCATCATGAAGACAATCCCATGGAATCATTTTTTTAGGATAACATGCTTCCATTGGCATGATTGGGTACCAATGAAGATGTAATCACAACAGTAATATGCAATGCTTACATGGTTCTGAACAATTTTAATGATATTATGTAAGGAAACCCCAGTCTGATTGTAGGCATAATTAATCACAATTTTGGGTCATTATTGCACAACTTTTCTTATGTACTCCTCATGGTCCTGCACATGTAAGAACCATTTGGTAATAGTTACTGCAAGATAAATGACACTATTTAAATTGTTTCGGTTATGGTGCGTAAAAAGAGGATGGTTATGCTGTGATGTAAATGCATCACATGGTTTTCCATGTGGAATGAGATTTTTGTTGCTTGTAGCAAGAAAATTTTGCAGTAATTTGAGGGTGGTAATTTAGAAAGATTAAACTTTTGACTTTCCAAGACTTGGTGTTATAGCTTGTACTGTTGAATTTAAGTATATTGTGAATGCAATATACCTCTTGTCAGTTTCATGAAAGTTTATTTTTCATACTCCTCACTCAAGATAAATAATGATAAAAGAATGAAGTGATCAAGCCACAGTACTGTCAATCTATGCATGCGCGCACCGTGGGGGGAGGGGGGCTTTTGGGGTGCCAGCCTCCCGGGTAAATAGTTGATGATAACTAAGTACTTAAAGTGGAATGAAACCCTGGAATTAATTTGCTATCAGTCGATGAAGAAAAATATGATGATTAAACTGTGAAAATTTGAGCTTAATTGGACAATCCATTCAAAAGTTACGAATTTTAAAAGTTTCAATTATCCCATGTCATGGGGATCCTTGAATTGGCAACGCTTAACAAATCTATGACGATATGCAGACAACTCTCCATTTATTTTGTACATGATTTTTTATAATTATGGAATTTGATTGAATATACCATAACTATTCAACATTATTCTTCCAGCAATACTTNGTAAATGTATTTTCTGCAAAAAAACAAAACCAGATTGAAACAGAGAAGATTTTTAATGTAGCCCTCAATAGTATTGATACTGACTGTGTCTGCAGGCAAAGCCGAGCATAGCTACCAGCTCAGCTCGACCAAAGTAATGCAAGCATCGTAAAGCTGTGCTAGTCTTTGCTCATGACACATTCACTCTTGAGAGTGCCTTGTGTTAGAAGATTAAAATGGTTTCGCTGCGAATGAATATTGATAAAACTTACACAATCTGTATATATATTTAACTGTTATCAAGGTATATCCTAGAACAAATGGAGTCAATGGAGAGATCCAATTTTTAATGATTTATTTAAAGATTTAATAAGGTTTTGTCCCTATTCACCTACTATCCTGTTAACCCTATGATGAAATATGTTAAAGGAGTAACTTATATTATTGTTCTTTGCGCTGTGCCACAAAACCATCATGGAGACAATCCTATGGAGAGATTCCTATTTTAGGATATCATGCCTCCATTGGATATTGATGCAGATGTAATTACAACAGTGATATGCAATGCTTACATAATTCTGAACAATTGTAGTGATATTATGTAAGGAAACCCCAGTCTGATTGTACGGATAATTAATCACAATTTTGGGTCATTATTGCACAACTTTTCTTATGCACTCCTCATGGTCCTGCACATGTAAGAACCATTTGGTAATAGTTACTCCAAGATAAATGACACTATTTAAACTGTTTCTGTTATGGGGCGTAAAAGGAGGACCATTAGGCTGTTATGTAAATGCATCACATGGTTTTCCATGTGGAATGAGATTTTTGTTGCTTGTAGCAAGAAAATTTTGCAGTAATTTGTGGGTGGTCATTGAGGAGCATTAAACTTTTGACTTGGTTTTATAGCTTGTACTGTTGAATTTTAGTTTTGTGAATGCAATATACCTCTTTTCAGTTTCTTGATACTTTATTTATTATACCCCTCAAGATAATATAGAAATATGCGATGACTCTCGAGGTTCTGGTTAAAACTATTCGCACGAATGAGCATATCAGATAGTACCATAATAATGATAATAATAATGATACTATCTGATGCTCACGAGTGCGAATAGTTTTAGCCAGTACCGGGAATCAAGTCATTGTATATTACTTTTATATCTCTTACAACAACAACATTAATACATCAATAAAATAGTCTATTGCAGCAGATTAAATAATCTTACCTTGTCTTAATGATAATTTGTTAATCTGATAAATTGTTTTTCTAGTCTCTGGCTCGTCTTCTCGTTGAGCACATCATGCAAACGAAGCCCGCCACGAGTTTCCCGTGCCGTGTAGCTGGGAAGCAATGTCTTTCTCGCGCACGGGCACGTCTGTTTTAGCCGACTACGCATACGCGCAAAAATAGTAACTTTTTTCCCTATGGAAAAAAATTATTATTCGTACTATTCAATGGCAAACCTCTTTCTTAGCAAATCTATTCATTTTTCTCGCCTGTACACTGTCAATGCAACGATCTTAGTGTAAGGTATATAAATAATGACAAAGAATGAAGTGATCAAGTCACAGTTGTGCCATCCTATGTATAACATGCAATTAACTGAAAGCTCTTACATACTTCCAAATGATATGTACCAACGTTTCAGATATTTGGAGAACACATCCTTAGGGGGTGTTGCTCAGAATCAACTGCAAATCAACTGCATCTTTGGAAATTGCAACGCGCATTTTTATTCGCGCTCGGTGTGCGAATCTATCAAGACGCGCATGAAACAATGATTTTTATTGGCGTATTCTGATCAACTGCAACTTGTGATCAATCACAACCTTTGAGCAACACCCCCTTAGTTTAATACCCTTTGAACTTTGCCAAGTTTACATACACTGAATGGTTATGCTATCTTTTCTACATAACACACTTTGGATGAATTGAACTAGACGCTTCCTTCTGCTAAGATTTATTTCACTTTCCCATTTTCATAGGATTGACTAGTGAGGGCCTCTTCCATACTTTTTTGGAGGAAGGGGGGGGGCACTTTTTCTTGTTTTTTTTATATATCAGCTGTTCAGACAATAGCCTCATTCAATAGTGAAATCCATTGATAATTTTTTACCCTGATGATTGATGCGGAAGAAGATTTTTGAAAATTGACAATTCCTTTTCCTCTTCTGGAACATATTACTCATCCGTTTTCACTAAACTGGTTAATCTTCTCTTCAGGTAGCTGTAAATCCAACCACAAGAGACTTTTTTTGTTAAGATAGGCGAACGTCTTGATAAGAAACCGTTGTTCCTGACACTTTAGTATCATACGGGCCGGTGAGTGGCTCCCTACTTCACGCCAAAATGAATGGTCCAATGACTGTGGTCCTTTTAGAGACCCTTGTCCTATTCTTGACCCACCATTGTATGGTACAAGTCTTATCCCTCTTGTAGGAAAGGAGATTTCCGGATTGGATCTTTTAATCGTCTTTAAGGCGCTGTCTTACTTTCCCGTTTTGTAAGTTCTTGAATAACATCGGTAAAACTAAACCACAATGGACTGATTTGACAGTGACTGAATCAGTTGCTTGTTGTTGGAAATAAAGTTGATGATTCTTAAATTGGGTAAGATTTGAGTCATGGAACTGTTTTTGTATCCTTAATCTGGATTTGTGTAAAAAGATTTGTAGCAGAGGTTTAGTAATCTTTTAATTCCCTGTGCACTTGAGTGCGTTAGTGAAAAATAAGTGATTGAAGTAGTTTGATATAAGCATCATTATAATCATAATCATTGTCATTATAGCTTAAAACCCTTGTCTGGTTTGGGCAAAACAAGAGTTACATGTGCAACAAAAAAAATTATAGAAAGACTGTGGTAAGAGCTCCCAAAATCTAAACAAAACAATATAGCCATTCAAAAATATTAGTTTCAACAATGGAAATAAGACTTGTTTTGAAGAGGAAGATTGTGTCTTGAGAAATCACACAATGTTCATTATTGACAATGATCCAAAATAACTCTTTTAAGATATTAGAAAATGCTTATTCTATTTTCTCTAAAAAGTTCTTTTTTCATGCCTCAGTTATTTGTCAGCCTAGTAGGGAGAGGGCCTGATTTAAACGAACCCTATGTGTATGGGCCACATGTACTCTTCATCCACATCATGCTGGCTTGTCCATAAATCACGGAAGAGGATTACTAAACTGCATTTTTCCCCCTTAATTTTGTCCAATTTATCATATTTGTAATACTCGAAAATGGGATGAGCATTTAATTTCGAACAATTCTTTTGTTGTTTCTGAACATTGATATTGATTCATTCCATTTTGATTGGACACGATAGCAATCACTTTCAATTTGAATTTCAAATTTCACATTTAAAAGGAAATTATATATCCCAATTAACACCACTTCCCCATGTCGCAGCTAGCTTAGCTAGTTGAACTCACTCATGATCATCATAAACCATTCCTATGTATCGAGGTTACACTGGACAAAATGTGTCTACATCTAAAGTTGATAGTTCTCAAGTGTCTATATCTAATATGGATTGGGATATTTTAGATGTTAGAGATCTAAATCTGTAATCACAAGTGGACTTATTCTCATGATCCATGTGTCTGTTGCTATAGTGATAAGATTATCACAATCATTATTTCCTGAATTAAGACAAGCCAGAGCCAATTTTATTCATCAGACTCATATTTTTGTGAAATTGACAAATTTGAATCAATATACCCGCAGAAAATTCTCTTGAAGAAGGTGAAGATTGAATTCACTATCAATTTGAGTTCACTGAACAATGCATAACTTTATTCTTGTCCTGTTTTTATCTTTTATAACCGATATGTGAATCTCTAAATGTTAATCTTCATTTTCTGATAATCTTCATTTCCTGATATTTATGTCCAACTCTATTGTTAGCCACAATTCTGGATGTGGTTTTGTTATTTATTGATTTGCAATCGGTTCCTATTTGATCCAATTGTCTGCCTGTAATTCAAAAGAGCTTTCCAAAGAGCTTCCTAAATCCAATGGTACTTCAGAAGTTATCTGTATCTGGTGATAAAAGTTATTTTTTGAAAACTGCAAATACCAGTAATCCTAAATTGTTTTATTATGTTTTAAGAGAGTCATTTTGGACCAGACAATAGAATTCAAAATATCCACAATTGTCCTTAAAATCCTTGTCAATAAGCTATATAGGTTGAATGCTAGTCTGTTACCACATGACCATCGTGAGTACATTTCATTTCCGTTTCTTTATATTGGTGATTAAAACATGCCTCTACATATTGCTCACTGAAAAGTTAATAATATATTAAGTACCTAAATAAAGAAAGAAAAAGTAATTTCCTGTTTTTCTTTCCAATCTTAGAATCTTCATGATTACTGTGAAATTCACATACTGGTCCTTTTTTATTTTCTATTTTTGCAAAGTAATCATCACCGCTTCTTGGTTTTTATTGGAAGCTTTTGATTCTGACTGAAAGTGTGTCCTTTAGTTTTCTTAGAGCATTTTTTTCTGTCTTTAGACAAATGTTTTTTATATTGATAAGTGCTATGAGGCAAGACAAGTAGTACATAAGTAAGCTGCTTACTGGAGCCGCCTTAAATGATTACGATTGAGATGGAAGGACGCAGACGAGAATACTCCATTCATACTGAAGCAAATGCTTTTTGATGGGATTCTAGGGTTGGTAAAATGTGCAGTTATTTGAATTTTGTTACTTTGCATTTTGATATGTTTCCATAAGCATTCTAGGTCCAAGCATTCATACTTATTCAACAGGACTTGGGTTCTTGAGATGTTTTCCACAGCTTTCTAATTACTGAAATTGTCAAATCTTGATACCCCAATATTGGTGAATGAAAGTCCAAAGTGGACAAATTTGTGTTTGTATCATTTTATTAAACATAAAGGAACATGGTATAAAGAACATACATCAAACATGATATACATAAATACAGCAAAATAAAATTAGTCCAAGGCAGAGCTTAGTAGTTCAAAGGCAGGATAGTAAAACAATGTATTTATAGCATATATGTAACAGTTTGTTTTGATATGCTGATCTCATGTTGTATGTTTTGTAGAGCCAGAATGATGTTAACTCAATCGGAGGTGAGGTATGAAGTTATTGATATCAACTTGTTTTTCTCATTCTACTAGTTTTAAAGATATATACTAGGTTACAGAAATGATAATATGATTAACCAAAGGACGTTAACATTTATGTCTTGTAAGTTTCAGAGCCACAAGGGCCTTAAGCCAGGAGGTATGGAACCAGAAGGGCACTCACCTTACAAATTGTGTTAAGCCCTTTTGGTTCTGTTAATTTTACCCAATCACACACGACTCGAGGGTATTTACAATACATGTCAAATTCTTTTTAGGCTATTATCTTGGAAAAGCCAAATGAGTTGACTCCGTTTTGGCTCCAAAGTGACAAAATTTGCTTTTACATATTGTTTATTTTTCACATATAAACGTGAAAGTTTTTTTTTTCCAAGAACCATGGCGTCAGAGCAATCCACCTCCTCATTTTACATGATTTTACATTTTATGTCAAATTCTTTTTATGCGATTACTTTGAAATAGCCAAAATGAGTTGACTGCCTTCTGTCTTCAAACTCACAATATTTGCTGTTTACTTTTTGTTTATTTTTTCACATAGATCGAAAGTTTTTTTTCAAGAACCATGTCATTAGAGCAATCCACCCCATCAAACAAGATTCTTTAATGGTATAAGTTTTCTCCCTGTCTACCCTATCACTTCTGTTTGCCCTGTTTGCCCCGGTACTGCAGGTGTCTACAAATCTTAACCCATCGTCTACCAAATCTTGGAAATCCCATAGACTATGTGCTTGGACTACTCGTTCCCAGCAGCCAATTGGTTAATGTAATAACAGAATTCATAGAATTTGACAAACTCTGAACCAGTCCTGGGCCCTATTGCATAAAAAAAGTTGCGTTTAAATGCAACTGTTTATGCAATAGGGCCCTGGGCAGTGTTTCAAGACGATAAGGAAGATTTTAAGAATGACTTTAAGATTGACTTGTATCCATTCTTGTGCTTACAACGAGTCATGATATTACACGTATTTAGGGCAAGATTTAATACCAGTCGATCTGATGTTCATGATGTGAACAGGGTATGAAAAAAGGACAGACAGATACCAGGATTTGTTCAAGCTTTTTATATGGTTTCAGTCAATCTGTACAAGAGCGTTAGGGAGGACGCAACATATTAAAGCATAATGAAGGTGAGAGAATGAAAGGTATAGAGACCTTTGGAAACCAAAATGTAGATTGGGAGATTAGAGAAGACAGCGGCTTCAATAAGACTGTCAGTCTACTGTTGGATTATTCCACTAGAGAATGAGCCGAAACAATATTCTCTTGCAATTTAGAATGATCTGTTGTAATGTTCCTGTACAATCGATGATTCACAGAATTGATAAACTATATAGGTATCAAGAATAGTCATGACTTATTGATTGCTGTAAAGAAATGTGAAAGAGGTATGATCGAAGTATGATTTTAACAATCATTCGTCCAAATTCAAATTCTCGAGGTCACCCATGATTTCAGGGACGTCCAGGCATTTTTTTCAAATAAGAATATCATACAGCTTAAAAAGCGAGGAATTGTTTCATTCCACTTCCATTCATAGGTGTAATATTGGTGATATTCAAGCTCCAATTTGGTGGAGGTAATTTTCACTATAAATTGTTCTTGCATTGCATCTGTCCATTTTCTGTCCTGTCTTATAATGTATCACCTGAACTTCCCCTTTATGAATTTAATAAACATGCGAATAGGAAGATAGGTTTGACCATACAACGTGTTTCATTAGGCTGACCCAATACGCCCTCACTCACTTTTGCCCCCTCCCATCTCCCATAGAAAATAAAGCCACTGCAGAATTGGATGAGGTTTAGGATTTTTCCCCCCATTTCTATGTTATCTTTGGTGATAATTAGGAGTTACACCGTCTAGCTGCATGGTCACACCTCTCAACATTTACAAATATGACATCTTCATCAAGCAAATTCTAATCGTCTATGTCATATGTTGCTGTGGTAATATTTTGAAAACAATTTGTGATTTATTGACTCTGGCGCCCATCTCCAGACGTGAGAATAGTTTCTAGGGAACTGGTTGCTAGGTTAAGTGTCATTTGTGGTCATTAAGAAGTCCATGTCCTGCAAAAATCCTCACCTTATTTGCTTGTTTTGAGGCTTTAATGTTGGCAATTAACAGGATTATCATCACTTCTGGGTGGTATATTATGCACTGAGATATACATACATTCCATGATTGTTCAGAAGAT